>QTSX02003760.1:0-145602 GCA_014839935.2 Entomophthora muscae
ATTAATCACAATATTCTACAATAAACAATACCTTATTCTTATTATACTGTACTTTATATTGGACTGTTGTCTTCTCCAATCAAATACTGAGCTTTAATTGGTTCAGTTGCAACAAAAGTTACCCTGAGGTAAATCTTTTGTTGAATAACTCTATCAGGAGAAAGGCATTTCAGCTTTTCTTGGAAGCTTAAAGAGAGTTCTTGGACCAGCTTTTGGTATATGGGATCTTGTTCTTGTGAGGACTCTACATCATTGAAGTAAATTATCTTATAAGTGCAATTATTACAATCAATCTTGCTTGTATCTTTTCTTCTGCAGCCTTAGTAATCTTGAAAATATGTGATCTCTTATGAGGGTTTCAAGGTATGTGGGGTAGATGTAGTTATGGGCTTTTTTACATTGGATGATGAATGTAGAACTTTTACAGCCAACATGAAGTTTTGCATCTCTAATCCAGCCTAAGCTCAATACCACATAATATTTAGGTTTTGGTATAATTGGGCCACTTAAGGTAGTCTGGAATAATTCTATTTGTACTAAAAATGGGTTGTAATTCTTACTTACTGCTATGTCTCTAATGTATACTGTTATTAAATATCTTATAATTCTTCTAGAGATAGGTAATTTCAAAATATTGTAATTTTATCAACAAAGGACCTATCTTCTCAAGTGTCAAATAAAGCTATGACATTGTAACATCAAAAGAGGAAATTATAAGTGAGAAATTTATTTCAGTCTGAGCAGCAAACAGTATGAGATTATTTGAGGTACTTGGATCATGTTGAGTGAATCCATATCCCTGTCTCTGCATGAGTTTTTTGAAGGAGAGAAGATTTCTTAAGAACTATCCTGACTTTTCATGAAACAGGAATATATTCAGTACTCTTCATTTAGATTCTTGAGAATTATAATCTCCTTCTCAAGGGTTAGAGTTAGTGTTATAAGGGGCTTGCTTGCTGGGGAAAGTATTATTTCAGGGTGCTTTAATCTCCTTGCATTTTGAAGTTTGGTGTAGGCTGTTAGCTTTTTAGCAGGCAATTTTCCTTCTAAAAAGGTTTTTTGAAGATCAATACAGTTTTTAAGCTCAAAATATCTCATTATGTAGAATTTAAGCCATCATAGAAACTTCAGAGGTAAAAGGGTCATCAAAGAATATATGACTTGTGCTCTATCTTGAATTTTTTAGGCATCAATATATTCATCAATGGTTTCTGTCATATCAAGGCTTTTGATTTAATGGATAATAAATATTACTGTATTTGGGTGAAAGTTATCAATGAAATCCTTTTTGAAGAAGTCACAGTTTTAATTCAGAGTTGGGTTGGCATTAAGCCATTTACTTATAAATGTGACAGCAATTGTGTAACTCCAACTGATATTTCACTTGCCCAGAGTTTTTGAGGATAACCAAATTATGTGAAATTGTTCTGGGTGCTTTGGATCCAGAGGTAGGCTTTCTATTGGCAAAGTCATGCAAACTTCCCAATCTCAGCTAAACAGAGGGTTGAATACAATGTTAGATACCTTGGGGACAGCTGGTGTTGTAGGCAGATTTAGGACTTCAAGTGTGATGAGGAAATTGAATTTATCACTGGGTAAAACAAACTATTGAAGACATTGTAACCCATGGAAATTTATTGTTTTGCTTTGTGTCTTTTCCAGCCAGTAGGGGGTGCCATTTTCTGGGTTCTTTTCTTTAGAGGAATTCCCCCTTAAGGTAAATATGTGCGGATGACCTACCTGTGCTATTAATTTTGAGTATATACTTCTTAGAAGTATTTATTACAATATAAAAGAAAATTAAAGAAGATAATGTCATTTTATTTGATATAGAAAAATATTATTATATAGTATTTTGATAAGCCAGATAGTGTTCATGTAGATAATGGCAGTCATGGGGCTTTTGAAGATTCTGACTTTTGTAGAACTCATATATTTGATCCTAGTAATATTTGGAAAGAATATTTGTGCCACCTTTTAATCAGTATTTGGGTTATTTCTTGGGGGAATGATTCTCTAAGAGAGAGTAATCAAATATTTTTCAACATTGTCATTTAAGGCCAAGAGTTTTATGTCATTAAGAGCCAATACTATAATTTTACTTTGAAGAATTAATTATGAGTTTTCTATTTGGTACCTTAAACTAAAAAAGAAGGCTTCATATAATTGAGTAAATTTCAATATTTTGGGGTTTTTTTACCAGATATGTTTATTTTACATGCCGCCTCTTCCAAAACCTCCTGCTCGTCCTGTACTTGGGTTGAATCCTCCTTCCTGGACAGTGCCACCTTGAACCAAACCACCTTGATTTTGCAAGCGGCCAAAGTTCCCTTCACGTGCCCCACCATTGACAAGACCAAAGTTGCTTCCCTGGGATAAGTTACCTCCACGACTAAAGTCATTTCCACGTCCAAAGTCTCCCCCCTTGGCCAAAGTTTTCTTCACGTGCTCCACCATTAACAAGCCCAAAATTGCTTCCACGACCAAAGTCTCCCCCCTTGACCAAAGTTTTCTTCACGACTAAAGTCACCACCACGGCCAAAGTTATCTCCACGACCAAATTCTGCATTGCGACCAAAGTCACTACCACGGTTAAAATTGTCTTCCCGTCCAAAATCTCTTCCACGTTCAAAATCTCCACCACGGCCAAAGTCTCTTCCACGCTCAAAATCTCCACCACCACCAAAGTCCATTCCACGGTTAAATTCACCTTCACGGCCAAAATCTCCTTTATGTCCAGGGCCCCCACCACGTCCAAAATCTCCTTTATGTCCAGGACCTGCACCACGCCCAAAGTCACCCCCAGGGCCATGATCAAATCTTCCACCCTTAAAACCTGGGCCATGTTGGCGAAGGCATGGTTCGCCTTGCTGGCAGAGCACACTCTTCTCACCCACAACATTTTTCTGTTTAGCTAACGTAGTTACAGATTCTAAATGGATTTAATAAAAATGCATTTTAAATATCTACCTTTATCATCGATAACCACTGGGGTTCCGCTCACAAGCGATGCTACGAGCACAATCAAAGATGCCAATTTCATATTCCGATGTTTGAATGATGTCGCTTCTCAACACGCGCGCATTGTTTTATACTGCAAATCCAAATAAGGCGCAGTAATCCTTGCTCATCACTCAACCCAATATAATTTATCCGCAACCCTAATATCTCACATTGCTTATGGTTTACTGGTATTTCCTAAACAATCACATTTAATCGTATCGTAGTGCTACTTCAGCCACATATGTCAGATAATAGTAATTTAAATAGCGACTTTCTATACTAGGCAGAGCAAGTTATTATCTTAAAAGGCATATTAATTAAGAGAGAATAAAATAAACCAAAAAAAAACTCAATACTAATTTTACTTATATATCAAACGTAAATCCATTTTCTGGGATAGAAGGATTCATATCCAGAGTAGCAGATCTAACCTTTTTACTCTTGACTGGGTGGTGTTCATCCACGAACAAGTGGAAAGTTAAAACAATAAAATATTGTAATTCATCATGGAAATAATTTAAGCTGTGGTTGCTTATCACATGCTTACTTTAGAAATAAGAATTTCTTGTCAAGAATTGTCCATTGATTTGAAAAACATATGTAGCTAAACAATAAATTATTCAAGCATAGCTCAATATTAACATTTTAATAATCAGGGTATTTGATATGTTCCTTGAATAAAAAAATATAATATTATAACTATATATTAAAATGAATTTCATTTCAAAATTAGAGCGGTTACAAGTAGATAAAGTAAGGCATTGTATATCAATGTTAACTTGGTATTTCAAGATATATATAGTTAGAAAATTTCTAATAATAGTAGCACATGACTTTTATTGAATTTTTAACATTTAAATCTTTATTACAAGTCACATTTCAACCCTAACATGTGTACACAGCTTCTGAACAAGATAAAAATAAAACATTTTATGTGATTATAAAAAGTAGCAAAATCTACCCAAGTTCTACAATTCTTTAAAAGCTAATTTTTGAACTCTTTAAATTTACTGCTAATTTACTCCAATCTGCTCAATTTTCCTTTAGAGTTGACCAGTAGTAAGATGAAGAAATTAGCTTAGTTTAATTTTTTTGAAATAAAATATGGATTTATAATCATAATATTAAAAAAATCAGATTTTTTATTCAATGCACAATAATTTATATAAGCTAAAAGTTAACAATAGTGTAAACATCTACAATCACTCCCTCTCAGGGAAGTAATTCCCTGATTGATAATTAATTGGGGGCACTCTTATCAGAAACCCTTGTATATGGGATCAAACATTTCAATTACTATTTGGAATACTATCAGGACAAGCCCCATAAATACCATGACATACATAGACAGTATGTGGCTTACCATGATACTATATAATCTCCGATATTCATATTAAATAAAGTATCATTCTCTTCTCAATTTCCCCTTTTATTTTGTTTTATATGCTTTCAGAAGTATATGCTCAACAGTGTTAGAACAGGTAAGGTTTTAACACCTACACAATCTAAAGCAAAAAATTCATCCAAATAAAAGAACCCAACAGATGGCACTCCCCACCAGCCAGAGAAGATATGAAGAAGGTAAGGGCGTCACCACAAGATACACTGTGTTCAATAATATCCTTGTACCCACCAAACAATACAAATTCCTCAGCACACAACAAGTCCTAAATCTTCCTACAACACCAGTTGTCTGTAAGGTGCCTAATATTGTATTACAATGCCTCCACTCAGTATAAATTGAGACATTTCCAGGACTACACCATGAAAATGCCACCCTCTGGATTCAAAGTACTCAAAACAAATTCACACATTTTTGCTACCCCAAAAGACTATGGGAAAGTGAAATTGCCTTACAAGTTACTAGAGCTGCCTCCTGGATTGTGAGAAATGGGTTTGAACAACACCTAAATCATAATAAAGACTGGGATATGTCCAAGAAGGCCTTTCTGGAAAAATTCATCATAAAAGATTCTTAAGTAGTAATTATGACAGAACTCAGAGACTTCAAGATGAAGGGAACCATTGAAGAATATATTACAGCATACAAAAACATACATGATGAGGCTTCTGACACCATTAACTTTGATGAGGCTGGACCATGTTTGGATTTCTTCAATAGTCTCTCATGTACATTAGATGACATTTTGACATGACCCGCTGTATGAATCTCAAAGATGTATTCTTGGAAGGAAAATGTGCAGCTCAAAAATATGACAACCTACATGCAACAAACAAACAAAAGGAGAGTCCCACAGCAAAGAAAGATCCTCAGCCTAATAATCAGAACAACCAAGTCAATAACACCCATCCTCAAAAACGGGAATTGCACTGTACAAGTCAACCAGGCAAGCACTGAAGATACCAACAAGGAGGGGAAAGCTCAGGGGAGTGCTTGGGCAAGCCACCCTCCCCCAATTCACAAGACTTGTACAAGGACCAAGATGTGGACTCAATCACTATGATTCAAGTACCCTCCAGCAACCCTCTACTGTTTGTTGCCAAAACTGGAAATAAACTCCTCACTTATCCTTTACACTTTTTCAGATATCAGGGCACAGCACTATTTGAAACTGGAGCCAACCAATACCTTTTTAAAAAGAAATTTGCCAACCTAATGAAACTACCCACAGCCTGAAGCAATATCAAGAGAGTTATCATGACAGATAATAGAAGTACACCAGTCACCAAGAAAGCAAAACCTTTCTGCGCTCAAATTGGAGACATGCAGACTACACTCAGTGGTGCTATCATACCAACCTCCAAGTATGATGTTATACTTGGCCTGGAATGGATGAGAAAGACCAAACCCCATATTGACTGGGATAGCACTACCCTCACCATAAAACAAGGCAAGGTTCACCACCATGTCTACCCAACTCATATCAACACACTTATGAGAGACCACATGTTTGTGAAGATCATGGAGACGGAAGAGGAAAAGGACCCAGCAAAATCAATTGGAACTCCTGCATGTATGAGGTTATCCAATTTAAAAATATGGAAACCAGATGTGAGAGAGACCATATTTGAGAACAGCTATTCATCAAATTCCCTTCTGTCTTCCAAGAAACTTTACCAGAGTTACCACCCAACTGAGGCATACAACAAAAATTTGACCTCAATGGAAGTGTACCAAAGGCACACCCCATTTACCATCTCAAACCCCAATAAGACAATGTTTTAAAAGTCTATCTTGAAAAAGCCCTTGAAAAAGGCCTCATTTGACCTTTGAAATTGCCTTTTAGTGCTGCTGTCTTCTTTGTAGCAAAAAAGGACAGGGGACTCCACCTAGTCACAGAATACAGAGCGCTCAACAAGGTCACAATTAAGAACAAGTATCTCCTGCCCCTCATTGACGACCTTTTTGATGCCCTGGGGGAGTCCTAAATTTTCAAAAAAATTGACTTGACAGCAGATTATCACCAAATTTGTGTGAAAACTAAAGATATGCCAAAGACTGCATTCAGAACCAAGTATGGGTACTTTGAATGTGTGGCTCTCAATTTTGGTATGGCAAATGCTTCCAGCACCTTTGTGACCTTAATGAACAAGGTCTTCAAGGAACGCATTGAAAAATGAGCAATCATCTACTTGGACAACATAATCATCTACAGTCCAACCTTAAAGCAACACTGGGAAGATGTTTGTCTGGTCCTCTTCACCCTCAAAGAAAACCAACTCATTGCCAAGCCTTCAAAGTGCAACTTCTTCTTATCTGAACTTCCATTCCTTGGTCACATTATCAGCAAGGACAGAATCAAACCAGACCCAGAAAAGGTACATGCCATAACCAAAATTCCAGCTCCAAGAAATAAGAGTGAACTCTGTACCTTTCTAGGCATGTTAGCCTACATTAGAAGATTCATTCCTGACTGGGGTTCTCTGACTGCCCCCTGTCAGCCATCACAGGCAAAACACCCAAGTTTGTGTGGACACTGCTCCAACTGTGGTAAGTTTGACTCCCTGGTGATTGACACTTTGTTGAGTACCAGGGAGTCAAGTGCTGCATATGTGAATCTATTAGTATTTTTGGCTTAACTGATTTTAAGCTAATTTTTTGTAGTAATATAGGGGTTTAAGCCAAAAACCAAGTTTAAATTTACTCAAATTTGACTCCTTTTAATAATTTGGTTAGCTGAAATACCAATTTAAAGGGCAATTTATAAGTAAATTTACTTACAAAAATGAAAAAACTTGTGTTTGACACTCTAAAACAAAAAGTGACCAGTTTGACACTTTTTAAGCCAAATCCATATTTTATTAATAAAACACATATGAACCTATAAAAAATTTGATATTTACTATCATATTTTTAATATTAGTGTCCATGGTTGTCAATTAGGCTTCCAAGTACCACTATACTGGATTTAGTGGTATAGACATTAATCAAATACCCCACTTGTTTTACATTATGTCATTTCTGGGTTTGTGGATTAAGTGGTGCCACATAAATTAAGCCCAATTTTTTAAGAGATTTCATATGTAATTTATAAAAAAACGGAAACTTGACTCCCCCTCTGTTTGAATCTATCCACTTACCACGCAATTGGTTTTGGATTTAACTAATCAAAGGCTTGGAATTAAGGCTAAATTAATAAGTGACATACTATGAGCGCCACTCAACACTCATCCACTTGACACTTTAACTTGGGGATTAGTACAGAGAGCTTCTTAACGTTTTAACCAACACTATGGTAAATGATTCACTCCCAACTCCTCAAAGCATACCCTAATCACTAATAAACACCTTTTCACTCATTTACTTTTTTAACTTATATTCTATTTTTATTTCTGAGCATATGAAACTGCCTTGCTTTTGGGTTAACTTTCAAACCTGTTTTAAATTTAAGCAAGTTTTATATGTAAAAAACATAGTAAATTTTATTTTTCTGCTTGACTCTGGCATATTCAATAGTGAAAATTTGACTTTTCCCAGCTGATTTACAGTGCCAAACTTGACACTTTACTATTTTTTGAATTTTTAACTCCTGATAAAAAAATTCCACATAATAAATTTTTTTGCAATTATAATCTACTACTCTTCCTGCTACTCTCCATATAACTTTTGTATACTTTTGTTGATTTTTAATTATACTTTTACATTAATTAGCACTAAGATGTTATGCTGAGCCTAACATCTTTGATGCTTCATCATAAATTCACTTATTTTCTATGTTTTATCCTTTATATCTATACTTTGAGTTTCTATTTTGCTTCTATTTACTTTGTTATGTTTTTTCAAGATAAATAAAACTTTATTTGAATAATTTTTATTTAACTTTTGCTTTGCTTTACCTCTTTGTATTTGACATATATTCTCAATCGTTTTATTTACAAAAATAAATTTTCTTTAGCCAAGATCATCTAAATCCAATAAGCCTACCAAGCGCCAAGCCTCCAAGGAACCAGCCACCACCCCCAAGCTTGTCAAGAAGCCTGCAAAGGCAAAGTCTCCAACTCCATCTTCCCTCACCCCATCTCCTCCTACCCCTCCCCCCTCCACCCTCATCTTCAACTTCCCCTGTTGTAACTTCAGCTGTTGGTTGGTTGATAGCTACTAACGCTTAACTTGAATATGACCTTATGTGTTACTAAAGATTAAGATAAGATAAATCCTTCAGCCTAATGCATATAATAAGTATAAGTTTATGTAATTCAATCTTTATTTAATCAATCAAGGAGAGAGTTAATATTAAGGGAGGGGATTAATGAGAGTCATAGAATGCCAGGATTCTCTAGTTACAGCCCAGTTCCCTCTATTGCTTAGCTCAATATTAAACTAATGATTGGATGATCATCAGTTAATATGAACTCATAGTACAACCTAGTTGATTGTTTGGACTAGTTATCATCCAGAGTGAGAGTACCATTGTCCTTTGGTTCACCAAGATTAATGGATCAATGCGTGAGTATAGTGACAGCTAGTTTATAACCAATCACTTCACAACATCCCCCAAGTCCTCAAATAAAAGTGATGACTCTCTCACTGATCACTCATTTTAAGAGTCAGAGGCTGACTCTGAGCCCACTAAGGAGCGCCGTACCAAAGAGCCCACCTCTTCTTCTGGTAAGAAAAAGGAGGCATCCAAGCAGGCCTCAAAGAACCCTTCTCCTCCCCCTCCTGATGGCTCTTCTCCCCCTCCCTCATCTGACCCCCAAAATGAGCCTGAGGAGTACTCCAAGAAGTTCAAAGCTTCTGGTCATGTGGCTTGGGATCCACTGGCCATCCACAATATCTGCAATGTGGACAGAGAGTTCAAAGTCTCCAAGCACTTCCCCTGTTACTTCCCAATCATGTACATAAAGGGTGGTCCTGGGTATGTTGCCAATAATTACATTTTCAATTGTAATAATCAAAAACGCCAAAGTAAAAGCAAGCACTTTGTCTATGAAGATAAGACTTATGGGGCCTGGCTGAACACTGAGGGCTGGGAGCATGTAACTGCCAAGAAGGGGGAGAACACTTGTGAGCCCCACAATCATCTAATAATTCAGATGCTGAAGTGGTACCTTGTTCAAGTAATCCCCACCTCCTCTCACCTCCAGGCATCTGATCTGGCCATAAAGGCCCTGCAGCATTTAAAACTCAATAATCTTAAGTTGGTACCAACCCAGGAGCAGTTGGTCAAATTCATAAGCAAATAGCAGATTGCCACCAATCCCCCACCCCCCAAGGCCTCAGATGTTATATCAGAGCTTACGCTCACCCACAAGCTCAAGCAGCTTCCAAGTGGGGAGCATTTCCTCCTCCATGATGATGGGCCTGGCACCAAGGACTGCATAATCTGCTACACAACTTAGCAGAGCCTGCTGGAGTTAAAAGGGCGTCAATTTGGCTTGTTGATGGTACTTTTGCCACTTGCCCCCAGATGTTCAAGCAGCTCTGGATATCCATGCCCATATTGACATCTGGGTGATTCCAATTGCGTTCTTTCTTCTTCCTGGGGCCACTAGGGCCATTTACACCTGCACGTTCTCAATCCTCTGCAGAGCACTTTCACCCCTTCCCCCTGACAACAACAATGATGGCAAGAAGACCCCCCCACACCTGCGCAAACCCTCCTGCCGCTGACAAGGACCAGGCCACCCTGGACTTGGAGAAAAAAGTAAGGCTCAGAGCTCTAGGGCCTCACATGTGCATTATGGACTTTGATCCTGCTCAGTTCAATGCATTTGAGCAGCTGTTTAGCAGGGAGGTGCAGGGGTTCTACTTCTACTTCCGCCAAGCAGTTGCTTGCAATGTGCTGGCCCACATTAAGCTTAGTAGGTTGAGCCAGAGGGACACTTTGGATACCTGTAAATTTGTGCTGGTATAATTCAGTGCCTTGGCTTTTTTAAAGCCAGAGCACACTGCGCAGGGGTTTGAGGTTCTCTCAAAGGATCCTTACATATCAAAGCATCTGGTGTTCAAGCCTTTCCTTGAGCACTTTGAGCCCCAATGGGTTGGGAAGGTTGTCACACAGAGGCAAGGCAAGACCAGAGCCAAGGCCAGTTGGAATGTGTAACAGGCAGCGGTGAATGGTGAGCTTAAGACCACTTTGGCGCTAGAGGCTTATAATAAGCATCTCAAGGCCAACTTTGGGCTTCACCTAAATTTTAACAAGTTCTTCTCCCTTCTGAAACACAAGCAGGAGAAAAGCATCTCCAAGCTGTGTGACTTGGCCAACCGTGTTCCCCCACCAAGCCTACAACCCGCTCCACCCTCTTCACCAAGGCCATCCAGGGTGCGGCTAAGAACAAATACAAGGCCTCTGAGATTAAGCAGCAGCTTGAGCTTATTGCCACTGCCTTCCTGGAAGGGGCTAAAATAAAAAAGGGGAAGAAGGGCAAAGAGTAAACTTGCTTGCTTCTGTGGTTTTAACTTTTAATTTTTTTAACTTTTATTTTTACTTATTAGTTTTGATCATTTAGTTTTTAGTTTTAATTTTTAAATTTTTTGGTTTAATTAGATAGCACTGATCATTTTATGTGTATATGGTAAGTTTGAGATTAATAGCTATAGTTGAAAGTGATTGAAATATCTTAATTTTTGTTAATTTCCTAATAAAACATATGATATTCACAGTTGTGCTTGTATAAACTCTATCAAATAAAGATTATTATTTCTTTATTTTTTGCGTAACTTCTATTATTGTGTTTGTGTTTATGTTTGTTTCATTGGAATTTTAATTTTTATGATAATTAAAAATATTTTTATAATGAAGAGTGTAAATTATATAGTAACATGAGAAATAGTTGCTTATTTCTCCTTATTTTATTAATCAATGTACTGTTTTTATTAAATTTTTGAGCTCTCTGGAATCACTTCAGTATACCATAGCTGTATAGCTTAATTTTATATCTCAAAAGATTTCAGAACATCAAGATCTGTTAATTAAAAATGTGTTAATTTCCTGTTGTTGATCAGGGAAAAAGCTGAATTCTCACTTCACTATAGTGTCAAGCACCAGGGAGTTGAGCACCAGGGAGTTGATTTTACCACAGTTGCCCCCAAGACACACTTTGGGGACTGGCAACCAGGAACCTCACACTTATCCAAAAGTTACACATTATCATTTAATACAAACAAAAAAAGGAGTTCTGGACTGAAAAAGCCCATTAGAGACTATATCATAAGTGTCTTATATATAAAAAAAGACAAGGACTCTGCTGGGCCTATTAAAATTGGAGATATTCAAGCAGGCTCTATCCATGTTAAAACCATAGAAACCCAAAAGAAAGCCCACAATAATAAACCCTGTTAAAAAGTATATAATATACCCTGCATTGTAAGCTAAAAAGCAGTAATTCTGTTTATTACATCCTGTCATCTCAAAATATTGACACTATCATAATCCACTAAAAGAAACTAGAACATACCTATAGAAAGAAATTATATTAATAGATAAGGATTGCTATTGGTGCCAAAATGAAAGATGGTATCAAAGAGGTCCTAAATTAATAGGAATTGTGTGCTAAATATTTCTGCTCTAAATCACCCCAAATCTGCAAAGAGAAGGAATAAAAAACTGTAAAAATAAGCACAAAAATTGACAACAGAGTTAGAATACATGGGTCTATAAAGACACTTTATATAATAAAGATAAGATAAGGCTGGAGTAAAAAGTAATGGGGGAACTTGGCACCCCACATACTTGGCCATTTAATTATTTTACCTAGAGTTAGGATGGTTTTTTATTTCAGGCAGGTAACAATATCTGAAAAAAAGTTTTTGGCTTGGGGGAGGGGGAGTTTTAAAGGGATTCTTCAAGTTTGTGCGGCCTCTAATTGGTTGCCAGGAAAATTTTCATCTCCATTACCAACTTTTTGGTGTTGTTGTTTATGATGTCATAATTTGGTTCCTTTGGGCAACCAACTGGGAAATCACCATCATGCAGGGGGTGAAGATATCTCAATTTTGAGGCTGTAAAAGTTTCAAGTGCAAAACTTACAGGCTCTATAGCCTCTTTAACAGGAGCAGTCACTACCCATTTTTTTGTCAATAACCAGATTAATATATTTGACTATTTTTAAGAGTTTAGCAGCCTTTTTTTTGTATGGCACTTCTTCTTTGGGCTATCAATCCTAGCCAATAATTTCACTACTATGACACTCAATGACTCAACTATAGTATTCTGGGTATTGGAAATCTTAGGAGACATACCAGAGGATAAGAATGAAAATAATTACGCCACTGTCAAGATTTTTGGATCTTGAGGAAGAAGAGATATAGTTTTTATTGTTTATATTATGCATATGGGGATAGGTGAATCTTTAAGAAGACAGATGTGCTTCCTATTGGTGTGGATGGGTGTTGCAGCTGGCTGTGTTTTGTTGCTGCTTGATCCAAGTGATGGGGAAGTCCTGTGGTCCTTTGGAGACACAACACCGTCTATGGTGGTTTGACAGGAATTTGAAAGTATCAATAAGTTGTTCTTACTGTACTTGACACCGCTACTATTTGGACTAGTAGTGATTTTTAAGGGTATTAATTGCCTGCCTTCCAAGTGATCTTGGAAGGACCCTTTATAGTTGACAGCTAGCAGCCAAACTGGCATCTAGCTGCGGACAACTCTTACTAGCTAGCCTATTGCCACCAAGCTACTAGGTTCACCCCCAGAGTTGGATCCCAAACCTGAATAAGGTTTTGAGATGAGGTAATATTCTAGGCTGCTGATTTCTCCTTTTCAGCCTAGATATACCTTGACTTAGTTGCAGCCAACTAAGTTGATATCCATTTTGGCCAACCTTGCCTTGCGCTCAGTATAATGTGCAAAATTTGCATGGGCGGTCCTCTGTCTCACTTCTTGGTGAAACAGGATGTTGTAATTCCCCATTTTATTCTTTGGGTTGGGTTTGCGTCTTAATTCAGAATCTGGAATGCCTAGCATCTAATTATAGAAGCTTCTGGATTGTCCCATGACCTGAGACCTGGAATGTCTCAGGTGTCTTCTGACATGTAAACTATATCAGTCTTGTTATAGTTTCTCTGTATTCCAGAATAGCTGTTTCAGTTTGGCTGTGTCCTGTCTAATGTCAAACCACAGCTTCAGTGATAGGGATATGGATCAGTCAACCCTAATAGATCATGATTTCCTGACATTTCCCCCCACTTGAATGAGCTATATAATTTTTGGAGAACTTCTTTGGCACAGGAATATGAGTAGAAACTATTCTGGTGTTAGTAACAAGACTGATGCCCGCCAGATGGTGGCACAGATGTCAGAGGAAGACTGTCACCATTTCCATGGGCTTTCCAAGGAGGCCAAGGTGGCGTTGCTTTGTGGGCTTTGACAAGCGGATACTGGTTCACTCTGGTCTGGTCTTGAAAGTTCAGTACCAGGTGGAAATAGTGATGAAATCCTGGTAGAGGGTGAAACCGCGGGGCGGTCTTTTGTTGGTGGTGAAAAGCGCCTAGCTGAGGCTCAGATTAGTTCAGCATGTACCTGCCCCCAAATTTTGAAGAGGGAGCCCTTGGTATTGGACCCTAACTCTGGTACCTTTACATATTGCTTGGTGGATGCCAATCTGCCTGGCCTTGACTCTGTGACCTTACTCCATTTGGGTGAAGAGGGTTTCTCCATCTCCCAACTTTATTTGGGAATGGATATAATCCCTCATTCTTTATTTGTAGTGATGTCTCAGCGCCTGCGCTATGATCTTAAGCGGTGTATCAATCATTCTAGCAATGGTTTCCATAGCATTGAAGATGATGAACTGGCGGGGAGGCTGAGTGATCAGTTGGCCAAGCTCTTGGTGAGTACTGGTGATGCTGGCAGAGTAGGTGATGCTTGTCAAAGCTATATTCTGGACTTTGGCTTGCAGGTGTTTTCTTCTTGGTTTGGCGCTCTGGAGAGGTTTCCACTGCTGTATATGTCACTGGGTGTCAACAACTCAGATGCACGGGACAGACATATCTGCTGTGTTGTCTGTAGTGTGTACACTACCATTGATAGTGGGGCCAAGCAGCAGGCGGTTTTCAGGGTGGTGTTATGTGGGGACATAATGTTTACCCCTGATCTTAGCCTGTCAATGGCTAATGCCAACAATATGGCGGCACAATGGGAGAAGATTTGTAATAAACTGGGCGGTCTTAAGGCGCTGTTGCCTTTTTGTTATTGGTACATTTCTGACTTTATGTTGGACTGTGTGGTCTTGTGTGCTTTCCCCTTGGACGCTGGGCTCTGGCAGGTCAATGCTGTCTCTGGAGAGATTCCCATTCCTTTTGTTTGGTTTTGTCAAATAGTCCTGAGTGAGCGTTGACTCTGTCTGCAGGCCGCCACTTACTGGTTTGCTGAGGGAAGGAAGTTCCCTTTTGTGTCAATCTGGAGCCTGAGGCAGGTGGTGCAGTGTTCTTGAAGAGGGGGCGCCCAAGTGGCTGATCCCAAAGAGGATGAAGAGGACCCTGAGTACCAGGAGGGTGATCCTTGAGTCCCCTGAAATAAAGTCTTTTTTCCTATTTCAAATTTTCTTAGAATTTTCTTTTAGTAAACTTTATTGTGAGCCAATATTTGTAATGGAGAAATATGGCTTGAGGAACTTGGCATGGACTCTGTTAATGAGATTTTCATTGGCCAGGTCCTTGATTGTATAAACATCTGGAGAGGTCTTTTCAATGATTTTGAAAGGCCCTTTCCAAATGCTGTCAAGCTTATGAGCCCGTCCCATAACTCTGTCGTGATACAAAACCTGGGTGCTAATTTTAAATTTGGCTAGGGCACGTCAATTCTTATTATCAGTCTTGCGTCCTTTGTTCCTGTTGAAGGAGGTTTTGGTGAAAGCTTTGGCTTGAAGCTTGGTGAGTAAGTTGGATACCTAAACATATATTGTTGATATGTTATTTTACCCGGTTCTCCCATTTCTGAGAAGAGAATTGGTGGGATGGCCAGATGTCTTCCGTACGTCAGTTGGAATGGGGAGAAGCCAGTTGTACTGTGGATTGAGATGTTGTATGAAAACACAGCAGCAGGCAAGAAGAGATACCATTCTGAAGTCCAGGCATTGGCCAGCTTTTGAAGAATGTTAATTAAGGTGCTGTTGGCTCTCTCAACCATACCATTAGTCTCTGGATGGTATGATGTGGAGAGCACTCCCCTCACACCCATGAGCTCATTTAATTTGGGAATTACATGAGCAGTAAAGTTTGTTCTGTTGTTGGTAAGAACAAACTGAGGGCAACCATGTCAATGAATGATCTGTTCTAACACAAACCTGGCTGTCAATTTGGTGCTGATGTGCTGAAGAGCTCTGGCTTCTACCCATTTGGTAAGGTGATCAATTGCTATAATGATGTAGCGTAACTGACCAACGCACATAAGCAGGGGCCCAACCACGTCTATGCTAACAGTATGCCAAGCAAACTTGGGCTCTACTGATTTATAATGGTGCTTCACAGTAAAAGGCTTCTTGTGTTGACACTCTGTACAGTAAGTCAGGGTCTCTTTAACGTCAAAGAGGAGTGACTCCCAGTAGTAGTGTTGTCAAAGTTGGTGGACTCTTTTTCTTAAGCCGCTATGGCCCACAGCTTTGTGGGCAGCCATTATCAGGTCTGGTCATTCTGAAGGCCTTGGGACAATGTGTTTAGCACCCTTGTGGTACTTATACAATTTCTGATTCTCAATCTTACAGTCTTTTTGGAGCTCTCAGAGGATGGCCTGTATTTTTTCTGGTTTGTCCTCAAACTGGTTATTGAACATTTTATTGTACAGTATGTTGGCCTGGGTTGCTACTATAGCAACTTTTGGCAGTCTTGATAAGCAATCTGTGTTCTGGTGGTTGGCTCCTGGGCAATGGACTATAATGTAATCAAAAGCCTGGAGCTTTAATGCCCATTGAGACAGTTGTCCTTCTGGCTCTTTAAGGTTTTGTAGCCAAGTGAGACTAGCATGGTCAGTGACCACAGTGAAGTGCACCCTATGCAAGTATACCCTAAATTGCTTGTAGGCGTATATCACAGCAAGGCATTCCCTTTTGGTGATTGTGTAGTTCCGCTCATGTATGTTCAGAGAGTGGCTAGTATAGGTCACTGGGTGTTCTTTCCTGCTGTTGTTCAATTGTGAAAGGACAGCCCCTAGGGCGGATAATGAAGCATCCATATGCACCACAAAAGACCGGCTAAAATCCGGGTACATTAATACCAGGCTGGAAGACAGGCTGGTGCAAAGGGCGTCAAACGCGTCTTGACATGCTGCTGTCCATAGTAATGGGACCCCATTATTTATTAGATAAAACAGGGGCTTGCCTGTACGTGCAAAATTGGGGATAAAACAATGGTAGTATCCTACCATCCCCAAAAAGAGCTGTATGTCACATTTGCTTTCTGGCTGCTTCATCTTAGTGATAGCCTCCACTTTGGCTTGTTGGGGGCAAAGTCCAGTTGTATTCACAACAAATCCAAGGTATTCCAACTGGTCCTTGAAGAATTGACATTTTTGGGGTTTGATCTTCAAGTTGGCGTCCGCCAATCTCTTGAAGACAGCCTCCAGGTGCTCAAGGTGCTCTTTGAAAGTCCTTGAAAATATATTGATATCATCCAGATAAACTAGTATGTAGGAGAGCTTGAGATCACCTAGGATAATGTCCATGGCCTGTTGGAAGGTTACAGGCGCATTACATAATCCTTGTGGCATTTGAGTTGGCTGGAAGAGGCCTTGAGAAGTGATTATTGCACACTTCTCTTGTTCCTCTGGTGGAAGCTCAATCTTCCAGTATCTTGAGATAAGGTCCATGGCAGAGAAGTACTTGGCTCCACCAAGCCAATCTAGTGTACCGTCAATCCTGGGGAGCAGTGTCAGGGACCCAGTCTTGGGCAGCTGGCCTGCCATTTTGGGGGTAACTTGGGCCAGGGTTTTTGCGGGCAGGGCCCACCACAAGAGAGGAGCTAACTTTAGAAGGTATGCAGTAGACTTCCCCACCCAAGACCATGGGCCAGCGGCCAGAACAATGGTGTCCACCACCCCTGTGAGGATGATGTACACTATTCCAAAAAGCTTGCTGGTATGGCTGGTTGGAAGGTCAGGTGAAGAGGCTGGCATCAATTTGGGGGTTACTAGTGGTTCCATATAGATATTGTAGGCTGGGAGATAATTGAATTTTCTTCTGAATAGTTTTGGGGTGGAGAATATCCACAGGCCTTGGCGGTTGTATCTAATAGTGGATTGGATGTGGGATAGTGGGTCAAGTTTTAGGATTTTCTCTGGTGTATAATCCTTATATTTGGGCTTCAAGGGATAATCAGTGAAGTAGATGGGCCCAAAGGGTGCACCAGATGGACGGAAAACTGCGGGCAGTGGGGAAGGAGGGCCAGGAGATCTTGAACTGAATTGATAGACAGCAAATACAAAATATGGCAATAACTGTAAAAACCAAAGTAACATAACCTTTATTTAAAAATGGTAATAAGGTTTGAGCGCAGAATCTATAGGCATATATAGCATTGCACCTCAAAACTTAGTATTTCCCATAAGGGCTTCATCAAAATATCAGGAAAATGCAGGCAGGTGGCCAGGAGATCCAGGTGTAGGAGCGGCGAAATGGCACCTTGGCTGGATGTTCTCTAATTGGTCAGAACGTCCAAATTGGTCACTTGATTTCCTTGATTCTTTGCTGTGGTCACGGGGTCCGGCCCAAAGCCTGGGTTTATCTTTGGCAATTGAATTTGATTGGTTACCCAAGAGGACTTCAAGTTCATGAAGTTCACAGAGGGACTTTCTCTGCTTTCATTAGGCAAGTTGAGAAGCTCCTCCTCAGGCGCCACCACCTTCAAGCCTACGCTGGTATTCTGACTTTGGGACTTAGCAGGAGCCTCAGCTTGCGGGGGCTCAGTCCCAAGAAAATGCGGGCAGGCAGGCCTTTGGTCCATGGGCCCAGCAGCCCGCAGGAATGTAGGTTCAGGGTTCAAATCCCACCCTTGGGCCTGGGTTTCCTGGGGTAATAAACTGTCAATCCTGACAAGCGGGTATGAGTCCTTCTTTGTAATCAAATTCAGGCGTCAGTAGTTTATGACTACCTGGTTACTTCTGTCCTTCTTTTTTACTATCAGGATGGGTGACGCTAAGGACTCTTGAATGGGATCAACATGCCTCTGTCTAGAAGTTGCTGGATTTCATTGCTCACAGTCTCTTCACTGGCCTTCAAGCGTCAAATTGATTGGAGGCAGACAGGTTTAGTATCCCCTGTGTCTATGTGGTGAGTGACCTCATTGGCACACCCAAGATCAAAGTCATCCTCTGCAAATATGCAACAGTATTTTTTTGAAAAAGCACTGGCTTGTTCCTGTTCAGTGTCATTGAGGGAAGATAGATCAGCCAGTGGAGTGGTCAAATAGGCGGCAACGTCAACTTGATCAAGAAGACCCATTTCTGACAGGTCTCCAATACACTCAAAACTGTCCAGTTCTTCAACTGGCAGAAGGTGAGCAAATCCTAAAATCTGGTTCTTCTTGATGTGGATGTTGTGCCCTTGGAGATTGGCCAGTAGGACATGAATTTCACCATGGCCAGAAAGATTATCCTGGGGGCAATACACGGTTTGAATCTTATACTTCCCCATGGCTGATAAACTTCACCATATAGTCCTGCAGGAATGTCTAAGGATAAGCCTGTGTTGATAACCTGCTGCTGTCCAGGTCTAAGTGTAAGAGTTGATCTCAAGCAGAGCAGGATTCCCTTGTGCTCCTTGATCTGGGTGGCCAACCATTTTCCCTTTTTCCCCGTACAGGTGTAGGGAACTGCCACCACGCTGTCCTTGTATGACAGATTAATGCTAAGTTTTACCTTAGCAGGTGGTTTTGCATCCTGTATGTAATACAGTGAGATGGTCTGGCAAAGGATAGTCAGAGTGTTGTCTTTCATGTCCAATCTGACCCCATATTTACATTGAAATGCAGTACCAATGAGCACGTTGTAATTTTCACTGGGTAGGACCACGGCAGGAGAGGACACAGCAATGGAGCCAAAGCGCATTAGCAGAGTGCTGTAAGCTCCTTAAGACACGGTGATATGTTTACTGGCATTACCATATACTCTGGTGTGCGCAATTTCAGAAGAAATACCTAGCTTTCTGACAAGGCGGGTGGATACAATATTAATAGGGGTGCCACTATCTATTATGGCGCACACCTTGACTTTATTAACAGAGATATCTGTGTATGTACATTCAGAGTAGAGTTCAGAGTGTAAGTTTAATACATGTACACTCAAGGGTGCCAGAGTATCAAAGTACTGTTTGAGACTTTGGCCAATCTCAGGGAATTTAGACTCAATGGTCTCAATGGGAAGGGAGAATTGGAATCCCTTCAAGGAAGGTAGGTCACTGGCTACGCTGGGATTGGAAACAAGGTAAGTTTCCTGGACTTTGGCTGTATACGGTTTGGAAACTGTCTCTACAGCGTTTGGTGTGACTTTCCTTGGGCGTTCCCTGCCTCTGGCAGGAATAGCATAAAGGTCATCTGATACAAGCATGTGTAGAGGATCCTATTTGGATTCCTGTTTGGGGGCAAAGTGGGACGGCAGACTGACCAAAGGCAGATCTAATCTTGATACCTCTGGCGTTGTTGTCTCAGAGGGAGCTGTACTAGTTTTAGCCGCCTCTAGTAGCTGGCGGTCTGGTTCTTTTGGAATAGGGGAAGTGGCAGACTCAGTATATTCCTCTACTGGCCCACCTTGACTTCTCCCTGGTCATCCTGTTTTTGGTTGACCACCACATTTACTGAGGACTCATGCCCTTTCCCCTTGAGGACACTGGCCCAGTGTCCTTTCTTACCACACTTGTGGCAAGGGCCTGGTGATTCCTTGGCCTTGTAGTCTCTTCCTGATTCATTGTTGGAGTCAGGAGCAGCATTGTTGGACTTGGGCTTGCAAGACTTATCCTTGATGGGGGTAGACAAGCAATTATTATGTCCTTTATTTGGGGCTCCAAACTGGGCCCAAGGTGGCTCAAATAGCTGGTGATTTGTTGGGTTGAGCTGGATTGATCCAGAACAGGGAACATGACATTGACTAACTCTCTGTACGGCTGCAATGCACGTCCCATGGTAATTCTGCAGTCCAACTCAGATAGAACACCTGCGCCTAGGAGAACCTGCCCTTCATGATAGAAGCAGTCTGCAAAGTCCTGAACAGACTCGTATTTTTTTAACAAGATGTTACTGAACTCTGTCTTTCAAGCTTGCAATCTGGTTTCACTACCAAATTCCTTGATAACGGCCTGGCGTGCGTCTTTGTAAGTCCAATTGTATAGCGGTAGGCAGGGCATAGTGACGTCTACGCAGATGGGATCAAGGGTGTTTATGAGAATGTTGCCTTCATATGGTTGCTTGCACCTCTCATAGACATTTCAAAGAGGCGGATGAAAGTTTGAATGTTTCCATTACAATTGAACTTTGGCAGGTTAAGCGGCTTAAACTTATGATCAGGATAGTTGGTTCCGTGGCTTCCTTTCTGGTGGCGTAGGTATTACCAGCACACAGTACTGACAAGGGAGTAAGAGGAGGCAAAGCTGCCACTACTCAAGGAGCTCTAAAGGTGTCACCTGAATCATTGCTCATATGGTCAGGAGAGAGGTCAAATAAGCCTGGTGATGAGGAGTTTTTCTGCTTCTCTGGACTTGATGCCAGTACAGGCAACACCCTTCTTCCTGAAGATGTGCTACTTTCAGAAAAGGCTATACTTTCCAACTTAGCCAATCTGGCTAACACAGTAGCTTCAAATATATTACGTGAAGTTTTGTTTCTGTGTACCTGCTCTAGTAGAGAACTGTAGTTGTTCTCTGATGTTAACATTGTATTGGCTAAAAGATCCTGTCAGTTTAACAGTTCTTTGGTTTGGAATTCAGCGGCGGGAAGATCACAGCGTAGCCCTGCTATATCTTCATAAATCTTGGATGCTAAATTATGTGCATATTTTACTGTTTCCCATAGCTTCTTCTGGTCCTCTGTGTATTTGGCGTGATCCAGACAGCACTGATGGTCCTCCTGTTTGTCATGAACGGGATGTTGGCTACAGCTAGTGGTTTCTATTTTTTTGACCATTTCTGCAATTTTGTTGACGTAATTAACTACCTTGAGTGATGGGTGTCCTGCTTAGTGCAGTTGTCTCTGATTAACTGGGGCAAGTTCTCCTGCTTGGTGACAAGATCTATATGATCTTGGCTGCTTGGCAACGTCTGTAAGTGACGGCTTAAGGTTACACAATGGTTGGTTACATCTGTAATCCATTGTGCACTCAGGCCTCAGTTGTCCAGGACACCACCCACAAGCTGGCTAACCTGTTTGTTGAACTGGTTGACTATCTTGTCTACCCTACCATGGGCAAAGGCGGTGGAGTCACATAGATCTGCCACAATGGTATGTACAGTTGTGAAGCTGACGTTCAGTCAACTG
This sequence comes from Entomophthora muscae, assembly GCA_014839935.2. Lineage (NCBI taxonomy): Eukaryota > Fungi > Entomophthoromycota > Entomophthoromycetes > Entomophthorales > Entomophthoraceae > Entomophthora > Entomophthora muscae. Next base: position 21,866 of record QTSX02003760.1, read on the forward strand.
ACCAAATTAAAGTTGGCTGACTGTAGCTCAGAGCAAAAGCGGTTGAGCTTGTTCCACTCCAGCTCCTGCCTGGCAACCAGCTGTTGAAGATGTTTGATGGCTGGGTGCACAAAATATGCAAGCACCTCTTGAACCCTGCTCTGATTCAGTTAGAGGAGATGACCCAGTTGGGTGAAAGTGACATCTTGATATCTGTGGAAATTGTTACTCAGGTTGTTGGTGGTACCATCAATCTGGAACAAATTGAACTCAGTGCTGCCTTGGGGATTGTTGAGATTACATCTTCCATGTTGCAAAGCTTGCAAGACGGCGCAAACCTCCTCTATGTTGTATTATTGTTGATCCATGGCAACAGCAGTCCCTGTAATGTCAAGCTGGATCATATCCAGCAGAAGTCTGGGTGCTTCATATGGAGTCAGCTCTAACTGGAAGGATTGATTGCGTTCAGTGTTGCTGGTCTCCATGTATCCCCCCGTACTTATCAACAAAGCCAGGGGTTAATGAGGGCAAGGCAGCACCTTGACTTGACACCAATGGAAGCTCGTTTTTCTAGTGAGCACCACTGTCAAGATCCAAAAATCTTGAGGAAGAAGAGAGATAGTTTTTATTGTTTATATTATGCATTGGGGATAGGTGAATCTTTAAAAAGACATATGCGCTTCCTATTGGTGTGGATAGGTGTTGCAGCAAGCTGTGTTCTGTTGCTGCTTGATCCAAGTGATGGGGAAGTCCTTTGGTCCTTTGGAGACACAACACTGTCTATGGTGGTTTGACAGGAATTTGAAAGTGTCAATAAGTTGTTCTTACTGTACTTGACACTGCTACTATTTGGACTAGTAGTGATGTTGAAAGGTATTAATTGTCTGCCTTTCAAGTGATCTTGGAAGGATCCTTTAGAGTTGAAAGCTAGCAGCCAAACTGGCGTCTAGCTGCGGACAACTTTTACTAGCTAGCCTATCATCCCCAAGCTACTAGGTTCACCCCCAGAGTTGGATCCTAAACCTGAATAAGGTTTTGAGATAAGGTAATATTCTAGGCCGTTGATTTCTCCTCTTCAGCCTAGATATACCTTGACTTAGTTGCGGCCAACTAAGTTGACATCCATTTTGGCCAACCTTGCCTTGCGCTCAGTATAATGTGCAAAATTTGCATGGGCGGTCCTCTGTCTCACTTCTCGGTGAAACAAGTTGTTGTAATTTCCCATTTTATTCTTTGGGTTGGGTTTGCATCTTAATTTGGAATCTGGAATGCCTAGAATCTAATAATAGAAGCTTCTGGATTGTCCTGTGACCTGAGACCCAGAATGTCTCAGGTGTCTTCTGACTTGTAAACTATATCAGTCTTGTTATAGTTTCTCCATATTCTGGAATAGCTGTTTCAATTTGGCTGTGTCCTGTCTAATTTCAACCCACAGCTTCAGTGATAGGGATATGGATCAGTCAACCTTAATAGATCAGGATTTCCTGACAGCCATAAAAGTTATCCATTATTTATCTAATTAATCAGTTGCACAAGATATCAAGTATTAAAAGAGGAATGATATACAATAGTTCATTGGAAAATAAATAATTAGCTGAGCTGTAAACCTAAACTCCCCAATAAAGATGGAGAAAATATCTACCCTAAGATAAAGCCAGGTTTTATCAGATAAAGAAGGGCATCTAACAAATAGATAGCAGTTTCTACAATTCATAAGAAAATAATAGAGTAAAAAAATTCAATAGCTCCCTATTTAAAGACCTAAGAAACATTTTGCCAACAAGACACTTCTCTGAACAGACATGATATCAGCTGCACCATTATTTTTTGCACTTGAGTCAAATGAAACATGGGCAAAAGCTCATATGTCACAAATTAAATTTTTCTTCATTTAATAAAAAACAATGAATACAGCTCAAACCCTGGCCCACCCAAATTGTGGCCTGCCTGTCTAAAGGAACAGACAATCTCCTCCCTGTTTTATGAAGCTCAAATCTTAGGGCTGTAATATTAAGAGCCCACAATCTTTAGTTTTTTGCCAATCTCAGCCCAGATAAAAAACAACAATGAACACCCAACCCTGGAATTTATGATGAGGTGATATCTTGCTCCATTGAGGTTTTGGCTAAATCTTCTGAAGAGCCTGCTAATAATAAGTGTTTAAAGAAATACCAAATAACAGGGACTACAAAATATTCTGCCAGCCAGGCTGGCTCTAGAAACAGTACTGAATAAAATAAGATTCCAAAATCTTTTCTCTTGCTCCAGACAATATTAGTCTACCCAATCCTGATGCCAAACTTTCCCTCCCAGGTTACCAAAACCAGGATGCCCAGATATCAGATTCCTATTGCAAAAATTAATCCTGGTAGATTATTATTTTTATCATGACAAACAAACTTCAGACTTGATTACCATTCTAATAATAAAGCTGTAATGAACCTTTGGTTAAACCAGATTTTACCATATTGAATTCTAGTTTTAGGATATTTTAATCCAGTGCTTACAGGCACTCTTTCTTCTGGTACTCATCCTGCTGATCCTCTCATAGACCCATATCCTAAATTATACCATCTACCTGATTCATCCTTTGAATCATACATTTTGCCAAATACCTGCCCAATCCTGTGTCATGTATATACTTCTGGGAAGTATATTTAAAGCAAGATAGAGGGGAAAATTAAGAAGATGATGATGTTGTAACTGTGCTGTTTTAGAAGAGTTACAAGGGTAAAATATTTAGGAACTAGATAATAATCTTTATTGGGAGATAGGTATTATATAGTCATTGTGAATCATGGATAACAGGAACATGATAGCGTCAATCACACAGTGGGATGGTGAAGGGGGTGGCCTGATCTTGTAATGAGTCAAGTGCCAAAACAAGGTATCCACTGTAAGGGATAATCATCTGTTCATGCTATTGGATTTGGAAATTTGAGTTGACTTCCTAGTCTGGCTTTGAGTGACTGGATAATTATATTGCAGGTCACAAACCCGCTTACTTGGAACCTTATTGGCAGGTCAAGCCTGCTGTTTCAACACCCCCCCAACTGAAGGTTAAGCCTCCTCTGGGGGTAGGTTGTCAGGGAGGTTGCCAGGAGCCTGGGTGCCATACTGTACTAGCTGTTGTTCCGTGGCAGGTAGGGTGGTCTTGCACTATTTCTGTCTTGCCTTACAGGGTCTCAGACAATCATGATGCAGGATCTTGTCCTGTTTACATTTCCCAAGTCCATGCAAAAAGTAAGTGTTGTTTTTGTTTACCTTTAAGATGATTGCTGGGCCTATTTTCTTGGGTTGGAGTTTACTTTTGTTGGCGTTCATGACCCAAACTTTGTCACTGACCTCATGTCTATTATGGATGGGGACAAATGTCTTTTCTAGAAGCTTGTTTTCTCTCTCTGTTTGATCAATGTTGACTGCTAAGACCTGGGGATCTGAACAAGGAGGGACCTGGCTTGGAATTTCCAGCCTGGGTCCTGATAATGCCTGAATAATATTGGGCTGTGTGCTTTATACCAACTCAAAAGGGCTTTTTCTGGTGGATCTGTTCACACAAGCTCTTCATACAAGTAGCACAGTTGGTAGTTGCTTATACCAGTCCTCAGGTCTCCTGGCAGTGAGTTTGGCTAAGGCTTTTGTGAGGCTGCCATTTAGTTGTTCCACACGTCCATTGGCCTGAGGATAATAAGGGGTTGTCACTGTGTGCTTGACCCTGTTCTTTGTAAGGTATATGTTGGTGTCTTCAGAGGTTGATTCCTTGCCTCCATTGGTTATCAGGAGTTCTGGCTTTAAAAACTTGCTGATGATTTCCTTTCCTATGAACCAATGTATGTCATTACTGGGGTGTGTTTTGACCGCCTGAGCCACTGGCCAGCAGGTGGCAAAGTCTATTGCTGTAATGATATATTTCTTTTTTTGTTTCCCTGGCATGGGGCCTACAATGTCAAGAGCCCACACTTTGAAGGGCGATTGCATGTGGATAGACAGTACTGACTTAGGAGGTGTCTCACTTTTTGAAAACTTTTTACATACTTTGCATTGTTCTAAGACTTCTTGGACATCTCAATGCAGGGTTGGCCACCATGCCTTATATTTGAGGAATTTTCAGAGATTGTAACTCTTTGTGTGCCCTAGGTCACTATGGTAACGTAGGATGGTGTCAACTTGCTGATGTGTGGGAACATAAGGGATGGTGGTCCTGTTGGACATTTTTCAATGTAAGGTCCCGTACACATCTGCAAAAAGGTGTTCATTCTTTATAACCATTTCCTTTGTTATGTCTGTGATGCCAGGGATAAAACCTTTTTCCTTTGTTCAAAGCACTAGGAGGGGCCAGTCTGGGTTGAGCCCATTTTCTCCCTTTGTAGCTTGGATGTACAGGAGCAAGAGTGCATCTGCCATGGCAAGTTCTGGACCAGGCTTGTACTGTATGAGCATATCAAATCTCTCCAAGAGTTCCATCCAGAAAGCCTGGCAATGAGACAGATTTACTTGGGTTTTGAAATATATGAGCAACTTGTGGTTGGTCAATGCTGTGAATTCCTCACACTGCTCTAGATAACAACGCCATTTGACTAGACAGTGTACAATGACCAATAACTCTTTGTTGTGGATAGGGTATTGGCACTTGCTGTCTGTCAATTTTTGCAATTTGTAGGCTACAGGTAGGAAGTCACCATTATTGTTTTTGATTTGTAGTACCCCCTCCCCAATGGATGCATCCAAGGCGTCTGTTTCCATTTGGTATTCCCCATCTTGTTTGGGGTACTGTAGGATAGGTGCTATTTTGAGTTTTTCCTTTAGATGTCTGAAACAGAGGCTGTGTTGGGGGGTCCATACAAACTTGGACTTGGCACCATTTATGGCAGATAGAGGGGCAGTTAAGATGCCGCAGCCAGGTATGAAGCAGTGTACATAGGCCACCATTCCTAGGAACATGCAGAGTTCTAACTTGTCCTTGGGCGGTGGCATTTTGAAGATGACCTGTATCTTCTGACTGTTGGGTTGATGCCATCTTTTGAGACTATGTGTCCAAGGAAGGGCAGTTGTTTGCAGAAGAACTGGTATTTGGAGGGGTTGGCTAGCAGCTTGTGCTGTGCCAGGGTAGCAAAGACTGCTTCCAGATCCTTGTGATATTGCTCCACCAAGGAACTATAGACAATGATGTTGTCCAGGTAGACCAAGGCGTGCTTGCCTATGTGGGGGGCAAACACCTTGTTCATGAAGATCACAAAGGTCAAGGGGGCGTTGGTCATGTCAAAATGGAGTACCACACATTTTTATGAGCCATACTTTGTCCAGAAGGCCATCTTGGGGATATCTTCCTCTTTAATACATATCTGGTTGTAGTCTGCGGTTAATTCAAGCTTGGAGAAGACTGTGATGCCGCCCAGGGCATCAAAAAGGTTGTCAATGAGTGGTAGTGGGTAACAATTCTTAATAGTGACCTCATTCAGGGCGCAGTAGTAAGTGACTAGGCATAGGGTACCGTCCTTATTGGCCACAAAGAATACGGTGGCCCCAAAGAGAGATTTTGAGGGACAGATGAGTCATTTTTCCAAGGCCTCCTTAAGGTAGATACGTAAGGTATTGTCTTTATTTGGGGTCAAGCAATAGATGAGTCATGCTTTGGGTACTGTTCCCTTGAGTTGAATGGAATGTTGGATGTGTTTTTCTGGGGGTAACCTGGGTAACACTTCTTTGAAGATTTCTGGGTGACAAGCCACAATTTTGCAATCCTGAGATGTGCTGGTGTCCTGGTGCTCTTTGAAGTGTATGATCTTGTACTGGTAAGAGACCCAGTCAATGGTCTTGAGGTTCTCTTTTTTTGTCCAGAGTTTCTGTAATACATACAAAGACATGGTCACGTGGGAGTTGGTCCACTGAGTCAGGGTATATTTGATAGTTGACACCTTTGCGTTTGATGGTCAATACCAAGGTTACCCAGCCCACATGGGGGTTATTCTTTCTTAGCCAATCCAAACCTAATACAATTTCAAACTTGGGAAAATCAATGACAGGGCCTTGGATGGTGGAGTGCAGGTTCTCAAGGATGACAGAGAAGGGGGCAGTCTCTCTTGTCACGGCAATGTGATATTCATCAGCTAAAACCATGTTTTTGATCCGCAAAGGATTAGTGGTTATCTTGAACTTGTCCACACAGCTGCTGTTGACTAAGGTCTGATCTGCGCCTGAGTCCAGGAGTACCAAGCCTGTGTAACTGCAAAAACAGAAAGGATAGGACATCAGTTTATTGGGATGTCTGGTGATGGTGTATAGTACCAGGTCCTCTGAGGGCACTTGGATCATTGGACACTTGTCCATGTCCTTAGGGTGGTACTCATTATTGGGCAAGTCAGGAGTTGCGCGGGGAGAGCTTGGCTTGCTTAATGCTCTCCCTTAGCTTTTCCCTTGTCCTGGTTGCCCTGTGTTGCAGTGATGCGGAAATGGGTACAGTTTGACTGACCATTGTTCCTGTTTCCATGTCCATTTGAGCCTGTGGGTTTGTGGTTTGTACTATTACTGTTGTTTCTAGGAGGCAGTTGACTGGAGCGTCCAGCTGGGTGAGAGTCTTTGGGTCTCTCTTGTTTCCCAGTTTGTGCTTTGTGGAGAGTGTTGGACATTTGCTCTGGATTCTCTGCTTTGCAATACAGGCTCTGTAATTTGGTCACTTGGTCCAGGTTCACGTGCCTCATTACGTGTGACTTGAGTGTTTCATAGTACATGAGGTGTGTGGCTGGGGTGTCGAAATCCATATAAGAGGGTGCACGTAGGCAGAGTTCCTTGTAGGCACAGGTAAGCTCTTTCACAGTGCCCGTCTGGGTTAAGTTCTTTACTTGATGTATGATCATGAGTGCGGTGTCCTTAAGCACAAACCTTTCCAATATGTTCTGTTTAAACGTATCCCAGTCCTTCTCAGTGTGTTTCTCATGCCACTTGTTGTACCAGGTGCCAGCGTCATGAGTCAGCCAGATGGAGATCTCTGTAATCCAGAATTGTTGCAGAGATTCCATCTGGGCTAGTTTGCTTTGGACCAACTGGATCCGTGCAGAAGCATTGTTGTTGTTGGCCCTGGCAAAGGATTCCAGGGCAGTGCTTCAAAGTCTTTGGGCTATGTAGGCTGGCATGTTATTTTCATCAGTTGCACAGGGCATGGTGGAGGGTGCCTGGAAAACCCCTTGGGTGGACAGGGTATTAAATGCGGGAAGTAGTATCACCATGTTGTGGTAGAGGATAAACCTGTCAGGTATCTTGGTGCCAGGTGCAACGGTGTCCAGTCCACTGGGAGGCCAGACATGATTCTATCAAGGATTTGTTGGCTGCAGTGAGTACAGGCAACAAGCATAATTTTGGGGAATAAAGTAGGATTGAAAACCTACCTGTGCTACTAATGTTGTAACTGTGCTGTTTTAGCAGAGTTACAAGGGTAAAATATTTAGGAACTAGATAATAATCTTTATTGAGAGACAGGTATTATATAGTCATTGTGAATCATGGATAACAGGAACATGATAGTGTTGATCACACAGTGGGATGGTGAAGGGGTGGCTTGATCCTGGTAATGAGTCAAGCGCCAAAACAAGGTATCCACCATAAGGGATCATCATTTGTTCATGTTGTTGGATTTGGAAATTTGAGTTGACTTCCTAGTCTGGCTCCAAGTGACTGGATAATTAGATTGCAGGTCACAAACCTGCTTACTTGGAATCTTGTTGGAAGGTTGAGCCTGCTATTTTGACAATGATACTTTATTTGATATGAGTTTAGAGGATTATATAGTATCATGGTAAGCCACATGTTGTCCATGCACATCATGATATTCATGGGGCTTATCCAAGTAACTGTTTCTCCTAGATCATAAGGCTTGTCTAAGTTGTGTTCCGTGTTAGGACTAAAAATGTTTGATCCCTGTAACAGATGGCCAAATGATAACAATGCCACTGACTTAATGATTAGTTGGGGAATTATTTGGCAAGTCACTCAGGTAATTTGTTTCCCAATAGGGATTAATTGTAGATGTTGCAACATTGGGTATTGTCTGTCTTAACCAAAAAGCCTGCAAATTGGGGAAACAGTCTACCAAGTTGACAGATTTAAATCAAACTGTTGATTGGAGATGGGTTACTGCCTTTCTAGTTCATAAGTATAATCTGATTATTCAAAGCACAGTGACACTGATAAATAGATATGATATGAGGGTCACTCAATAAAACCTTGTTTATCAGAATGATGTCAGGGACCCACTTGAGAGATAACAAGTTCCCAATCTGATGAGCCAAGGCCCCTAAGTTGAGCCCTGCAATAATCAAACCAATATGAACTGTAACCATTGTCAGGTGACCAAAGTTCCCTAGAAACACTAACCAACCCATCAAAAAAATTAATCTTCCCAGCAGATAATAACCCACCAGATAAGATAACAGGTAGAAGGAGGCATTTGATCTCACCAAGGAAGGTTCAGCAGGTGGAGGTAAGGTGGTGAACTGGCCGTACTGGAACTTCCTTCCCCTGTGATCTGAGGAGTATTTGAACCAGCCATTTGCCAGGGACTCCTTCTGGTGGGAGTCATAAGGAGAAGAATTGTGCCAGTCTGTGGTAGGAGTTGGGTTTTCAAGGGCCAATATCACAGAAAGAAAATGAACTAGAAACCAGAACAGGAATGGACTTCTTTTCATGGTTTCAAAAAGGGGGAGCAGAAGATAGTGTAGGCAAATGTAGAAAAGAAGAAGATCTTTATTGATGGAACAAGTAGAAATGATAAGAATTGTCCACTTAAATATCCTCATAATAGAGGCTGGCATATTTAAGTGGTTATTGGGAAAATAGGAGGGATTTACATGAAGTTATGATTAAAAATAATACCTTTTTCATGTTATGGTGAAGCTGAAGCTTAATAAAATGCATAAGAAACTTATAGTAAAACCAGAGGATCCAGGAATGAGCCACAAAGTTAATAGTGAGTGAGCGGCTTAATTGTTGAATATCAAAGAACATCAAGTACAGAGCTTGGCTCAAAGTTAAGTAGAGCGGGTTCCAGAGCGTCAAGTATGGTTTGCTCAGCCAATCAGAAGCACAGCAGTAAGTGATGTTGTTTCTTAAACTATTAATCTTTTTGAACTTGAATTGAAGTTCAAAAGCAAACCTCAAATGAATCAGCTTAACATAAACAGGTAATGCATGTAAACTTATTGAATTTAAACTAACATTGACCTGTTACTTAGGGTTCCAAGTTTGATCCCCGTCTGGTTCCTTCCCAGAGATCACATTGATGTCTAAAACTTGGTTGTTGGTTTCCTTTATTTTGGTATCTTGATTGAGGGGCTCCAAATAGTTGATGTAGTCAGGGGAGAATTCCCTGACAAATGGCCATCAAAAATCAATCACACAAGGGGTTTTTGCGTATTGAACTAGGTACTATTGGAATGAGACAGAATAGGAGCCATGGATCCAGGTGGTCTTGCTTGGTGAATAACTTTGGTACATTTTGGAGAATTTCCCAGTTAACGGTTATTTAAAATGCATCTGGTAGAAAGTTGCTCCATTATATTCCTTATAGCTTAATTCTAAATTGGATTGGCGCTGGAAGATGGGGTACCTGTCATGGACCATGTCAGAGTCTGGCTGGACTCTCACAGGGGAGGCAGGCCAGTCCTGGAAGGCCATGTACACAATTGGCACTATTCTGACCAGGTAATTCACTGCTGTAGCTAGGGGATATCAACTCCCAGTATGGGGCACAGCCTGGTTGGCCAGCCCAATACTGTGATATAAACAAACCCCAACTTTCTGAAATCCTGAGCAGGAGGCACATTGGGAAGGGGGGAGTATTAGGAATCTCCTTCATAGCAGGTGAGATAGTCACTCTAGGGTAGCCAGGAGGGAGATCCATATGGTGGGGATGGAAGAACTCTAAGTCAAGAGCGCAAGGTGGTTCAACCAAAGTGAAATGAGAAAAACCAGAAGGGTATGGATATGTGTGGTTATATTGTGTAGTAGATTAACAAATAGATGCAAACAAAATAATTAAATTTGAGCAAAAATAGATAATTCCTGCAAGAAGATAATAATTTCTGGGCATTAATTTGTTTATTTTATGATTTCAATAGTGAGGAGGGCTTTTTATCCTCACTACTTATAAATAATGGTGAATGTTTGGCCTTTTGTGCCACCAGAGATCTGGTGGCATCAATTTTAGTAATACTTATAATTTTTTCAGTAATTTTTATACTTGAGCCTGGGGATAGATGGGCATTGGCTGGCATAACAGGAACCTTACTTGGGCTGCAACAGGCCAAGGTGACACAGCTATTAATAGATTCCACAAGCAATCAAGCACCCAACTACACAATCAAACAATTGCTCTCCTAATGTACCCTTTCCCAATAGTACAAGGTCCCAGATTTGTAAATAGATTCAAAGCCAGGGATTTGAGGCTTGTGGGCCTCTCAAATCCCAGGCCATTTGTTATCCAAAAAGAGGGATTTTCCCTCTGGAAGGCAGTTGGTAGGGTTTTCCACACTGTTGGCTGTAATATTTCCAGAGAGACTAGTTGATTGTCCAGGGCATTCTGGGCCCTGACAGTCCTGCTCTGGGCTCCACATTGTCTATGACGCCTAACCTTATACCAACACCTGTCAATCTTGGAGGGTTTAACTCAGAATACCAAACCAGGACTATTACTACTTCCCAATGTCCAGAGTTTTAGTCAGGGGACTCTCAAATCATGCCCCAGGCTATTTATCTGGGCCTTTTTTGGCTGGGTTTAGTTATCTTATTAAATCCAAGTGTATCTGTTGAAATTTTGCTAAGCGGTATTTGAAGCTTTGGTGGTGGTTAATCATCAACACCTTATGTATTTGGGGAGTTATTTCACACCACTTGGAGACCTCCTAATACTGACCAGAAATTTCTGTCACAAGTTTGGCTGGGTTGATCTGGGGGTTTACAGGTTTACTTATAAAGGAACTGGGGGTCCCCAAGGTGTCAGGGATCCAGTCTTGAGCAGCTGGCCCATTGTTTTCCCGGGTAACTCAGGCCAGGTTTTTTGCAGGCAATGCCCACCACAAGAGGGGAGATAACTTTAAAAGGTAGGAGGCAGACTTTCCCACCCAGGACCACGGGCCAGCGGCCAGGATTATAGTATCAATCACCCCTGTGAGGGTGATGTACACAATCCCAAACAGCTTGCCAGAATAGTTGGTTGGGAGGCTGGGTAAAGAAGCGGGCATAGGTTTTGGGGTCACAGGCAGTTCCATGGGCAGGTTGTAAGCAGGGAGATAGTTGAATTTTCCTCTGAACAACTTGGGTGTTGAAAATATCCACGGGCCTTGTCGGTTGTATCTAATTGCAGATTGTATGCGGGCCAAAGGATTGAGTTCAAGGATCTTTTCCGGGGTGTATCCCTGTATTCAGATTTCAGAGAGTAGTCAGTAAAATGGACAGGTTCAAAGGATACACCAGGATGACAGAAAATAGCAGGCAGTGAAGCAGGCAGGCCAGGAGATCTCAAACTGAATTGGTAGACAGCAAATACAAAATAAGGCAATAGCTGTGTGAGCCAAAATAACATAACCTTTATTCAAAAATGGCAATAAGTTTGGAGTGTGGGGTCCTTTGGTCTATATAGTACCCCACCTCCAAACTTAACATTTTCTATGAGGGGTTCATCAGGGCATTGGGAAGGGCAGGGCCGGGGGAACTGGGTGCTTGGGTCCAAAGGCAGCAAAATGGCACTCAGCCCGGGGGTTCATTCATTGGTCAAGAATCTCAATTTGGCTACCTGATTATCTTGCTTTAGTGTCATGGTCATGGGACTGGGCCACAGGCCCGTGCCTCTTTCCTGGGTTGGCTCTTGATTGGTTACTGGTGTAGACTTCAAGTTCATGAAGCTAATAGTTGCTAAATCCGTACCTCCATTAGGCGCTGTGATTAGTCTTCTGTTTGGTGCAATAATTTCCTTGTTTTGGCTCATTTCACTGCATGGGCCAACATTCTTGGTATCAGCTTATGGGAGCTCAATCCCAGAAAGGCATGGGCGGGCGGTCCTGTGGTCCACAGGCCCAGCAGCCTGGGGGGTCCAGGGTCATGGTTTGATTCCTGCTCCCGGGCCTGGGTTTCCAGAGAGGAAGAATTGTCAATCCTGACACAAGGATCCCTGGTTAGGAGATCAGTTATCTTAATGGTATAGATACCTGGGCTGGTATGATTAGCTTTGATGGGTGAGAGGGGCCCTTTATGGTGGATTGTCCTGGGTGGCTACTGCAAGGTTGCTGGCTGGGGTTGGGGGATACCTTGTCCTTCTGTGCTGCTTACTGATGGCACAGTATACTGGTAAAGTTTGGGCTTGGTGGAGCTGTAAGGATAGGGTTGTGGTGAATGAGAAACAAGCAGGTACGGCAGATGTGGTGGTTGGCCCATCCAAGCTGAAGCAGGGTTGGGGTTTGCATCCTCCTGAATTGGGGGATCTGAAATTTTTTTAAAAAAGAGGTGAAGTCCAAATTTGGATTTATAGACCAGCTGGATCTTAATACAGTAGTTTTCAAACCTGTTGAGATAAATGAAAAATCTCAGTCTAAAAGTGAATACAACTCAGTCTAAAAACAAAATCAAAAATTAAGGAATTTATATTAAATTACACTAGATTCAGATCCACTTTGATTTTGTTTTTAGACTGAGTTGTATTTTTTTAGACTGAGATTTTTTGTTTATCTCAACAGGTTTGAAAACTAGTGTATATCAGGGAATAAAAAATTTGTTTTTGGCTGAGATTTAACTTTAAAATCATGAAAAAATAATAATCTTTATTTAAAAAAACCAGGAGCAACCATCCATCTGTGGATGTGGTAAGGGAACGATTCAGGAAAAACTTGGGATAAGACGGGTTTCTGGAACCGTTCACTGGCCTTGGATGGCTAGCAGCTTTCTTTAAAGCAGCCACTGGTTGAGGTCCACCGCAGCCCTAATGTAAGGGTCAGTTCAAGCTTGAGGTAGCTTCACCTTCCAAAGTTTGAACCTGGGCCAAAGATTTCCCCAAGGCTGGGGTTGGCCTGCCGGCAATCTTTGCAGCTGTAGCTATGTAGCCTAGGGGTTGGGGTAGACCACCTTGGACATCTACCGGATCTGAGTTTTATGGAAAGCTTAGAGCTGACGTCGGGACAAAGGTTGGGCGGCTGCAGCCAGAACAACGCTTTTTTTAGAGGGATCAAGGATTTTCTTCCTATAGCGGGGTACGATAGCCATAAGTAGGTACAAGGATATCTCTTTGGGAAATGCTGATTTAGCTGCGACAGCCTAGCTTCCGGCCAGATATGATCTCTGAGCTTTCAATTAAACTTGGTCCCGGTAACTATAAAGAGGTGAACGCCACAACCCTACATAGAGCTTGGGTCAAGACAGCTGCGGCTGGCAACGAAATTCACTAACCCGGTAAAAAGTTGGGGGTGGATTTTGGGAGGGTACGGGGTTTAAGCTGGGGGCAGGAAAGCGTTTGGTCTATCGATTTCCCCGCGACGGACTTTTACCCAGATCAGATCCGACTATAGTCATTACACCGGTACATTTATTTCGGCTTTTGAACGATAATAGGGTTGAAGAGCTCACTATTTATCGGCCAGTACTTTAATCGGTATATCTATTTTTTTGCATACATCAGGCTTGATTTTAAACATCTACCGGTTTAAAAGCTAATCTGATCAAGTTTCATTGGGGAATGAAGTCTATCGAAATTTTATAGGGGGTTTAAATATGGTATCGATAGAGGTAGGCTGGTTTATTTTTATCCAGAATTTTTTTGCCTGTGTGGATTTAAAAGAGTTACACGTGAAGATCATCGTTGGATAAGGTTTTCCTGAGAATCCGCTGGCGGGAATTTTATCGGGTGAATATCTTCCTGCCCCTTTAACTCGGATCGGGGAGGGGAATTTCGAGCCATCGGTACGAAGTGTGGCGGATTACTACTCTTCTCGGGGAAGCCTAATTCTCCAAGAACGGCTTTGAACCAGGAATTAATCGGTTGGTGATGGATCGAAAGGCTGGTGGGGGGATTTATCTTACCCATGATGGATCGGCCCTGGAGGGGACAGAGATAGAAGGAGCTAGCAGTTCATCAGTTGGGGAACCATTTACCATAGCTTTACCGGCCAGATTTGACCAACCCTGGTTGAAGATGGCCATTGTAATGCCGTTGAAATCGATCGGAATTATGGACTTTGTGGTAGGAATCACCTGGTCAATGGTCCAACTCTTAATAGGTATTTATGTTAAAATTCAGCTGAAGCATGAGTGGGACTTGGGAATGACTTATTTTATAAGTTTGGAAATGAGGAAACAGCCATGCGGAATAGAATGGCGTAAACATGGATTTGCGGGAATCCAAGAAGGGTGGCAAAGATAAGGTTGGATACTATGGCACAATCCCAATGGAATTCGGTGGTCAGTGGGTAAAACCCAAACCCAAAAGCGAGTCAACAATGTACATAAATTAGTAATTTAACTAAACTGATTTGGGACCATAGTCAGATGTACCATCGATAACTTGGTTGGCTTTGTTATAGATTTAAGGCTGGATTTCAAACCTTATATCAAGGGCTCTAATCGATCAGATAAAAGGTGCAATTTATGGCTGGTAAAAAATTATCGTCTATATAGTTTATTTAAGAGGCAGCATTGTTTGCTTTATTTAAAGTAAACAAATGGGTCAGTTGATTTTACCCCACTTCTTTAAACAAATAAAAAATAATAAGCCAACCTAGATTGGGTGTAGCTTGCTTCAACCTTCACTAGTACAATACTATTATATTTATAAAATTATTTGTTTTAGATCCTGGTAACTTTTAAATTATTTTCTTTTGTATAGACCATATGAATTAGATCAAAATGTCTGAAGCTGCTAAATATATACCCTCCAATGACTTGGACTGATTTCAAAAGCTGGTTAAGATTTAACTGAATAAAACTATCAATGGAGTCCTTATTTATAACCTTCTTTAGGTACATTTGTTTATTTAAATTAAAGGTATGAAGAAGATGCAATTCAATAAGTAGGTACCTAACTCCATAGTGAATGCTTAATATTGAAATAAACCCTCTGTTTGGTCTGCCTCTGTGTACTCTTATTTAGATCACATTCAATCAATAAGTTGAAGTAATAAATTGAATTAATAAGTTTAATTAGCAAATTGAATTAATAAGTTTAATTAATAAGCTGAATAAATAAGTTCAATTAATAAATTGAATTAATAAGTTTAATTAGCAAATTGAATTAATAAGTTTAATTAATAAACTGAATAATAGTTTAATTAATCAATTGAATTGATAAGTTTAATTAGCAAATTGAACCAATAAATTTAATTATTAAACTGAATAAATAAGTTCAATCAATAAATTTAAATAACATCTTCCTTTTGGCTGATAAGATATTCTCAATTGGTTAAAAAACCATCCTCATCCAGTAGGTCAAGGTTGGTTCCAATAGCCTATATTTCCAAATCGGCTGCTATAAATTGGAGCAGGCATAGCTTATTCCAAGGGGCTCTTTGGAGTGGGTGAGACTGCTGCGAACCATGCTTCATGGAGTTTTGGATGGGATACTTGGGTGGCAAGGGCTCACATTGCTTGGTTGGGAAGGGGTCGTGAAGCTTGCTCCATGGTTTAAGCCTGACTTTTCCAGCCACTTCTAAAAGGAGCCCATCATGTGGGAAATTTTGGGTTGGGGTTTAGTTAAAGGAACTTGCCGGTTGGATGGTTTGGTGTATGTTGATTTATAGGTTTGGAAATGAGGTCGTTGAAACAGATCAGCGTAAGTAGTGATTGCATGTATTGAAGGAGGGGTGAGATTAGAGAGAGGTTGGCAATTATGGATGGATAATGACGTCATTGGGTAAAGAAAGAATGAATTGGGTTTTTATTTGAGGATGACTAGGTGGGATTAGTGGAATTGTGTGGGATGGCTGGTATGCTTGCCCTTAATATGTGGATTGCAGGGGTTTTAGGGGTGACTGGAATGCGTAGGGTTATTATTTGGCCAGCAGTGAAGATGGGATCCAAAGGCTGACAGATCTTTCTAGAAGACCAAACAGCAGGAAAAACATGGTTCAGTGGATTGTATGGATACGCAGCTATTGAAGCGAAAGTATAAAACCCTTGGCAGCGCGGTGTGACCTGTCAGATGCGCGTGTGGGTATGGCTGTTGACGAGGTAATCCTTTTGCAAGACTAAGCTGATATCTAGTTTATGTATACATGCCGCATACGAAGTTGTCACGATGGATACTGTTGATGAGTTTCTAGGCTCAGGCCTCATGTACCCACGTTAATAACCACATCTAACAAAAAGTCTTGTAGAGTACTGGCACAGCCAGTGTCACGCCTGCACGGTGTTTATGTTCCATTGGGACAGTATCACCACCCAAGCCCAACTTCCCATCAAATTCGGTACCATCAACTGCAAGGCTGAGCCTTCCCTATGTCGATCCATAGACGTAGTGCCCAAGCTGGTGCTGTACTCGGACGGCAATAGAATTTCTTCCTTCAATGCCCTCGACTTCTCCGTGCCCAGCATCCTAGACTACCTTGCCAGCGAAGCCGAGATCTATGCCAACGACCACCCTCCCCAAAAGACCTTCAAGCTCTGCACCCGCAAACAAAAGCCGCTGTTTAGACCCCCATCCCAAATTAATCCATCTCCATATTAAAAAGCATATGCAACCAACCCAGTCACAATAAACCCACCAAACTTAATATAAAATACCACTTGAAAGTAACCTCCCTCTTGTGATAGCCAGGATGAAGTTCGTCGACTATGGATCCTTTGACCAAAATCCCAACATTCCCCCATAATTCCAATCAAAAACAATCCAACCAATCATTAACCTTGAAACAAAATCTATTATCAACGTAAGCTCAAACCCTGACATCGAATAGAACCCAACTGAAGCCACCAAACTCCAATCAAAGTTGATTTACCCCCTGAGCCATAAAGATTCCTTATCATACAGATAAAACTAACCCACCATCCCTATAAGCTAGATACAGGGAGGTACTCAGCTTTTACCAAACACAACCTTCATGACATACATGGCCCTCTTCACATATCCAGTATCCAACAAACTTCTCACCTACCGGTCCTTGAAGTCCTCAAATTATCCACTCATTAGTTCTTTACTATTCACAATCTTCACTGCCTTGAATAGTCTATCCTTATCCAGAAACTACTCTTGCAGGTACATTACAGCCAAATACTTGATGATCCCAAGGTATACTTCCCATAAATTCCCCTCAAATGGCTTCATCCTCCCAAGAAGGCCTATCAGAAACAGGATCAGCATCCTCAAGTTGCCCATCCAAAAGCTTCCCTATAACGCTATTACTGAGTGGACCAAGATCCTGGGAGGGCTATCTTAGGGTATATGAGCCATACTGAGCTGATGAGATCCATAGGTGACCATCCTACAAACTTGGGATTGGCTTCCCACTTCCCTGGGCTACCCTTTATACCTGTGGCTCGATTATCTTCTGGGAACAGATTTCAGGGACAGTCCCACCTTGATCAGAATCCCTCGACCCAGAAAAGGCAAGAGCCAAGAAGTTTTAACCAGTAAGTACCCCCAAAATAGTATCCTGACATCTATCAAGACATCAACCAGAGGTAGGTTATAGGAAGTCAGGTGTAAATCCCAACAAAAGTTTCAAAAGAGCCGGCCAAAGCCCTGGAACCCCAAGGTTGGGGATCCAGGGCCTTTCAGCCAGAAGGCTGGACCATGCCATCACAAGCTCCTGGTGAACCTGGATGGACTGGTCAAGAAGATCCCTGATGATGCAAGGGTTAGATATGAAGCACCCAGAATAGCCAGGTTAGAGCTCAGAACTTCCCCAGTAGTCTGATAGAGCCACAGGTTATTCCAGACCAGCAGTTTCCAGTCAAAGAAATCTACAAGGGTGGGACTTCAGTTAACTTACATGCTTATCTGGCACCTCATGAGCTGGGGGGTCAGCTTTCTGGTGCCTGGGGCCTCCCAGCTGCTTTCTGCAACCCACAGGCCTGATATCAAAGAGATGGCTGAACCAATTGGTCAGGCTGTTTATTTTCAAAGCCCTGCTCCATTTCTCTAAATGGCTGCCCTTGTTATCCCCCCAGCTCTTTTCAATTTTCTCCTCCAAATGCCTCTACCTAGAGTTTACAGCTGGCAAATTTTTGGAGTCAAGGGTTGTTTGCTGGTAAGCGGCTTTAGCACCAGGTATTCTATTCCTCACCCTCCCAACGCTCTGGTACTTTAGCCAGGCTCTATTACAGCTTTTAATGCCTTTCTGCTTGGTCTGAATAATCTGTCAGTGGATAAAAGGCATCAATCTCCTCTCTATTATTGTATGTATGACCTAGACCAGTTTTAAAGATCTTGAAGGCAGCAGGCAGAGCAGTGTATTAGTCATACCCTCTGACCCTTAAGTGATCTCTGGTATCTCTTGGGAGCATAGCTTGCTATTTTCTTCCCATCTTCTGCTGGGAATATTCCTGACATTGGACAAAAAGCAATATTTACGGTAGAGCTGATAAGGGAGGTAACAGGACATGGGCAGTGATTCCCAAGTAAGAGAAAGCTACCATAAAAGTACAAGGTAACACAGGTGGATAAACATCCTGCTTTCATCAGCTTACCTCTGTACCCACAATTGCCCACTCTCACTCCCACCCACAACCCAACCAGCTGTCACTCACCCCCCAGGGCTGCCCAGCATGAGTCCCAAATCCTGGCCAGCAGTTCCCAGGCTGACCCTGGGAACTCTGATTGGAACTTTTCTAAAATTGATGGGTAACAAAAAATAGTTTTTGGACCCAGTCCTGGAACCTCAGGGGTTGGTCCTGATTGACAATTGGCTGAACCCAGATCCCATGTCAGAAGTTCACCAAGGGTAAAGCCTTGAGGTACAGAAAATCTATGGGGCTACCTTTAATATATCAGCTGGGATGCTCCAAGAGGGGCTGCACCAACTGAAAAAATGTTGACTTGGCTGGTATCTGACCCTTTGGATCTAGCTTATCCCAGGATTGCCTTAGAATGAGAGCCTGCTCTAAGTCTGAACTGATGGGTCCCTGACCCACTGCTTGGAACTGTTCCTGCTGTGCAGCAGAGATGCTGAAAAATAAGCTGAAAGCTCATAAGGTAGGATGTGCTATCATCAAGATAGTTTTTCTCCTTCTGAAACTGTATAAGACAGAATGGTACTTTTGGTTAAAAGAGATTAATTCTAACCCCTATGATACCAAAGCCTGCATCTCCTGCCCCAGGAAAGAATGAGTCATTTCAGGATTGTCAATTTCCTTCCTTTTGAAACCTGGGTCCAAGAGCAGGGTTCAAACCCTGGTCCTGATTACTTGCGGGCCACTAAGCCCAAGGGCCAGGGGACTGCCCCACTGCATTTATTGGGATCAAGTCCCCTTGAGCTGAGACTGCAAACAATTCTCAGGATAAAGATACCAGAAAAAACCTTGAAACAACAGCGCCTGATAGAAAAAAACAGATTTTCTAATAGAGGCAAAGTGATTCCTACCATTAGCTTGGTGAGTTTGAAGCCTATCTCAGTGGCCAATCAAGATTCACCATCAAAAAAGATAAACTGTGTTAGGAATGCCGCCATTCACCATGTTTCAATTTGGCTTTTTTTGGGTTATTTCAAAGACAAATTCCTCTCTTTTGCTTTTGCCCTTCAAAATGAAGCTGACTCTGAATTGGGAAATATAATTGTTTGGTTTCCTGATTCTGCACAACTCACTTGCCCCACTAATGCTTATGGTGAGTGATTCTACCGTTCATGTACTATTTTGTGGTAAAGCTACACAGTATATAATCCTAATTTATATACCCAATAAAATTTAAGTTCTATTCATATTTTTGTCTTTGTGTCTCCACGTAATTTGGCGCCTCTCTAGCCACGTCTAGCAGATATTATTCATTCAGGGATCAAGGTAATCACAGATTTTTCTACCATTCTAACCAAGACTTAGTACAAATCCAATTCTAAGGTTAGGATTTCCCGTTGTGATTCTGTGCCATGCCTCAGATCACAACAAAAATGATGCTCACTACAAGGGCTTTAAGCCCCTCAGTTATTTCTTTTGCAACAAAGTTTTCAGGACCTTTGCCTTCTCTCATACAAGAGCCAACTTTGACTGAAATTACCAGTCCTCCTATTGAGGAAGACATTGCCAACCAACTATTGTTCCTACTATGCTAAACCTTGGAAGTGGTCTCTGCCTAGTGGACTACCCTTTGGGTATCCCTGACTTGGAATAATTCATGGCAGTAGCCCTCAGAATAGCCTGTGACAGAGCCATCCCTTGTCTTCAGCTTCAGTTCAGCCAAGCAGAATACTAAAATTGATTGTAGCTCTACAATTTTCACAGCATCTCCTTTCAGAGCTGGCTCCACTGAACACTTATTGTCACCCTTTTTAAAACCCGCCTTAGCCCATCATCAAATGGTATTTGGGCTCCACGTTCAGGAGATTTCATTGCTAAAAGCCACAGTCACTCATCACTCAGATCAGTTTGCAGCCTACCAGCAGTGAATCCACTCCTTGTTTCCCTTATTATCTGACAATCAGTGCGGCTCTGTCACCTCCCAATCCCGCTTGATCAACTCCATCAAACAAATGCGCCAGTCCATCCCTGAGTATGTCAGAGAGAGCCTTCATGAGTTCCACCAGTTGGAACAGCCTTGGCGTGTCCAAGTAGATTCCACTCTAAACACTTATCTCACCAATTTTGAACAACTTGTGAAGCAACTCAACAAGTTCAGTGCTTACTCCTTTGATCAATTACAGCAAGTAGCAGTTCATGCTGCATAGGGCCACCACAAACTTGGCAAGGAATTCAATCAAGAAAGGGCTGCTACCGCCACTACCATTGCCAAATTCCAGACTCAAGTAAATGAACTGTCTACCTCCAAATTAAATGCCCCGCCTTTTCCTCCATCTGATTAGTTAGCAGATAGAGAACAAAAGGCTCTGGGATGTCATTTGAGAGTTAAAAGCATCTACCTGCAGTTAGGGTTGCCCTACCAAAGCCCCTCAGCCTGATCCTCAAGTGCTTGCTCTGATAACTCAGGTTGCTGAATTACAACAAGAGGTCACTACCTTGCATAAGGTGATGGTGTCTGTTGTTAGTCCAACTGGGGTTGTTGGTGAAGATGGCTGTTGCCCTGGCTTGTCAGGAGCCCCCCACATTCATTGTGCTAGGGATTTGATAGCTCTAGCTAATGAGGTGGACCATCTGAAACAAGACTGTTCTGAACTTGATAAAGACGTACAAGAAATGAGTGAGTTAATTGATTCTGTGAATGACAGGTTTTTCCCTCGCTTTTTGGTGGGTCCGTCTCTTACATCCCAACTGGCTGAACTGTCCTTGGTAGTAACAGCAAAGGGTCAGAGCCTGGATGTTACTGAGTAGCAGATCACCCTAGCTAAGAATATGGGCTTCCACACTGCTGAAACTTTGACTACTCTTGAGGAAAGTGCTTGCCAGCTGTTGTAAAAGTTACAGCAAAGGGTTGCTAGTTTCTACAAACAGTTAGTCAGTGACCTAATTCTTAATAATATACCTGTTGATGGTATAGAGACAGCCTATGAAGGACAGAAGAATAATAAGGTGTATAGACAAAACTGGTATTTATTTAGATAGTATTGCACTTATATAGTGTGAGGCGGGGGAATTGCCACCAGAGGCAGGGAGGCACAGATAGAAGAATGTCCCAAATAGAGGAGAGTTGGTTGATACAGCTAAAAGTCCTGCGCAAGAGAACAACTGCTTTCTTGCGGCTTTCCTTAAGGAGGCAGATATAAATAACTTTGTTGTTCTATTTATAATCCCGGAAGTGAAGCCCATGCCTTGTGCGCATTTGAAAGGCAAATTGAACACCTGTTTAGGGGCATTTTAAACGTCTTTATCACTAGTAGAATCAGAATGCAATAGCGCAACCACACAATTGTTCCATCACTTAATCCCTAGATAGACAACTTTTTATCTATTCCATTCAGGATCTGCAACATTTCCCTCCACTGGATTAGACAACATGTTTAAAAATGGCTGGCGTCTCAAGGCAACGGCTATGGTGAACAGTACCTCTAGAAGAGTCATAAGAAGAGTCTTGAAGAAGATGCAAGTGGTAATTCCAAAGAGGCGCAAGCATACCAGGCCAGTGGAGGTGATGAAGGAAGCAGGGAAGCAAGTAGTCCTGCATGATGTGGATGGCAGCTACCTGGACTTGGGGGTTCACTTAGATCAGCTACTTGTGCCTCAGCTGGCCTTAGGGGGGACAGACCCATTGTTTGCTGCGCTGTTCCTAGCTTTAAGTGAGACCAGGGAGGTGACAGGAACCGGGTTGCAAAGGGGTAACAGTATCCATTGGCGGTTCTCCATGCAGGCGGCAGAAGAATACTTGGAGGCTCAGCTGAAGGGATTCCAATTTGAGGATCAAGACCTTTCAGTCTTGCAACATGGGACGGTATCCAACATATTGAAGTCAGTCCTTCATGCTTGGGCAAAACCTGGGGTTACCAATGCTCAACCAGTCAGTTGGAAAACCTCTGACAACTTTGAGCAACGTCTTTGGCGAGCCTTCCAGGAAGTGTTGAAGTCATACACAGTGGAGAGGACTGCCCATCTGGTGCCAATGGTGATGGTTGGCAACCTTGTTCTTTGAGGAATCAACCGCTGTGATACCAAGCGGGAGAAGAACATGGGGTCTTCCTTGAGTGGGCCTTATCCTTATTCTAGGGGTGGGTGGTCAGGTCCCAGTAGAGTATGCCCTTTATGAGAGTCTTCCTTGGGACTGTATCTTCTTGGGGGTCGCCTTTTCTGTGGACATTGGGGTCAATCATGTATCTCGCTTGGTGGGGGTTTGTTGCCCAATCCTTGATCATTGGCTTCGTGGATCTGTAGGCAACCAGTTGTGTTTCTTGGATGTCATTCAGGTGGTAAAGCAGTTGGTGCGGTACTGGAAGAGTCTTGTCAGTCTCCAATAAACACCTTGTTCTTTTATTCTTATTCCTCATACTTTGGTGCAACACTATTGCAAACAGGACAACAACCCATGGAATTTTTTAATTAGGCTTTTGTTTTTTTGGGTTATTGTCCTCATTGGGGCTTACTCTTGGTCACTAGGAGCAGCATACATATACTGAGCGTGTACTCTAGTGATCAATTGCCCAGAATGGGGCTCCCTCAGGGTGTAGGAGTTGGGGCTGGTCTTCTGGATAACTTGAACTGGACCTTGCCAAAGGGAGGCAAGTTTGGATTCACAGCTGTACCCTCTATTGCTGAAGAAGTAGACTGAGTCTCCTACCAGGTAGTGGGTAAAGCGGGGCGTTTGGATGAAGCTTTTTCTAGGTCCTGCAACTTATGGTTTAAGTTTATGATGTAGGCCTCTGATTGCAAGCAAATAAGGGTTTGGACCAGCTTGTTGAGGTACGCCTCTGGGGACACAGCCAGGCTGGGCTTTACCAAGGAATATTGTAAAGGGGGAAGTCCTGGTTGCCAGCTGTAAAGCAGCTGGAAGGGCGGCTTGCCAGTGGCCCAATGGTACCCAATGTTGTATGCAAAGATGGCCGCAGGCAGGAAGGTATCCCATTCAGTTTCATGTTGGTGACTGAGCTTCTGGATTATCTGGACCAGGCTCCCATTAGTGTGCTCTATCATGCCATTTGTCTGTGGATGATAAGGAGTGGATAGTGTCCCACAAATTCCCATCACTTGGTTGAGGCAGGGGATGATATAACTGGTGAAGTTGGTACCATTGTCTGTCAGCAGGATCTGGGGGCAACCATGTTTGTATATGATATTCTCCAGGATGAACGTGGCTGTCACCAGTGCAGATTGGTTGGGGATTGCCTTGGCCTCTACCCATTTAGTCAGATGGTCAACCACCACAATGATGAACTTGTTGCAACTGTTGATAGCTGGCAGGGGGCCCACTACGTCAATGGCTACAGTGTGGAAGGCAAACCCAGGGTGTACCAGTCTGTGTTGAAACTTGGCAACATTAGGCCTCTCAATGTTGTAGTCATGACAGTTGGCTAGCATATCCACTACGTCAGTGTGCATTCCTTTCCAGAAGCAGTGCTGCTGTAGCAGAGCTA
The DNA here is from genome assembly GCA_014839935.2 of Entomophthora muscae. Taxonomy (NCBI): domain Eukaryota; kingdom Fungi; phylum Entomophthoromycota; class Entomophthoromycetes; order Entomophthorales; family Entomophthoraceae; genus Entomophthora; species Entomophthora muscae. The sequence continues at coordinate 45,976 of QTSX02003760.1, forward strand.
ACATCTTCTGTATGCCATCATGGCCAGTAGTCTTGTGAGCGGCCACCACTGAGTTCATGCTTAGGGATGGGCGTATGTAGGGTAGCCAAGAGTCTCCACAAAGCCTCAGAAGTTATCCCTTAGAGACCTTGGTATCAAAAGCTTTTTCTTGAGAGCCCTCTGTATCTCTACTGGCTCCTCTCTCCACAAAGAAGGATCCTCCTTAAGCTTTTCATAGAAAATGTCAGGCATGGGGGATACTAAGGCAACAGTGGGAAGGCAGGAGAGACAGTCAGCATTCTGGTGGTCTGCCCTGGCTTGATGAATAATCTCGTAGTCATAAGCCTGAAGTTTAATGGCCCAACGCGCCAGACGTCCTTTGGGGTCCTTGAGGGTCTTCAGCCATTGCAAGGAGGCATGTTCTGTTACAACCATGAAATGTACCCCATGGAGATAGACTCTGAACTGTTGGTAGGAGTATATCACAGCCAGACACTCTTGTTTGGTGAAAGTGTAGTTCCTCTTGTGAACATTAAGTGTACATGAGTAGTATCCAACAGGGTTTAAGTCTTTTGGAGTCTAGTTGAGAGAGAACACCCCCAATTGCCGTCAGAATAGCATCTGTATGAAACACAAATGGCTTGGCAAAGTCAGGGTAGGCCAGCACAGGGGCTGAAGTCAGTGTTCCTTTTAGAGCATTGAAGTCAGATTGGCACGCTGGGCTTCAGAAGAATTCCTTATCAGCTCAGAGAAGCTAAAAAAGGGGGTCACCCAGGGATGCAAAGTTGGGGATGAAGCAGCAGTAGTACCCAATCATCCCCAGGAAGACCTGAATGTCCCGCTTATTGGCTGGGATCTGCATTTGCTCAATGGCTTCCACCTACAGAGGTACAGGGCGGAGTCCATCTTGGCTAATGATGAACCCCAGGAACTCAAGGTGCTCCTTGAAGAAGTTGCACTTGCGTGGTTTGAGCTTGAGATTAGCTGCAAGTAACCTCTGGAAGACTTCCTCCAAGTGTCGTAGGTGATCATTAAAGGTTTGGGAGAATACATTAATGTCATCCAGGTAGACCAAGACACTGGTGAGTTTGAGGTCGCCCATCACTGCATCCATAGCCTGTTGAAAGGTAGATGGGGCATTGGACAGGCCTTGAAGCATCCTTGTGGGTTGGAATAGACCTTGGTCAGTGATGATTGCACATTTTCCATGATCAGCGGGAGTAGATTGATCTGCCAGTACCCACTGATAAGGTTCATAGCGCTGAAGAACTTAGCACCACCCAGTTTGTCCAATGTATTGTCAATACGAGGGAGGGAATATGAATCCTTCTTGGTAACAGCATTCAGTTGACGGTAGTCAATCACCACATGGTTGCTGCCATCCTTCTTTTTGACAATCAGGAGAGGGGAAGCCCAAAGGCTTTTACTGGGGACCAGTAAACCAGATCTCAATAGCTTCTGAAGCTCTTTGTTAGCCACAGCATGATTGGATTGACTGCGCTGTATAGGTCTGGAGCAGATAGGTGGACTGCCTTGGGTGTCAATATGATGAGCAACATCTACAGCCTTGCCCAGGTCATAATCATCCTTGGCAAATACATCTTTATACTGGGCAAAGAGATCCATAGCTTGATCCTTCTGCTCTTCAGAGAGGCTAGATAGAGAGTTGCGGCTTATGACCAATAGCACAAGTAGTTGCTCACAGGGTAGACCCAACAGAGAAGTCTGCAAAGGAGGCAGTCTCCTGCAGGTTGTCATGCTCTTCCAGTCGTATATAAGCCAGAAGTTGGTGTTTGGAGATAACCATAGCTTCACAACTGATGTTGGCCAAGAGTATGAGTACCTCCTTCTCACTTGGCATGAGGATGCCTGGCGCAACCCATGGTTCTAGTCTGGAGGCATTAGGGATGCCAAAGATTTCTCAATGAGTGCCAGCTGGTAGAGCCAGCAAGAGGCCTGTTTTGTGGATCACCTGAGAGTCAGGTGGGATATTCACATTACAGGAGGCGTAGACTGGGATACCCTTGGCTTCCCCAATTGAGAGAGTTAGCATCTTGACCTTCTTACTACGCAGCGTATAAGCAACTGGAAGCTCCCTGTCAGCGTACTCCAGATTGATGTAGTGCAGACGTTGTAAGGGCAGGTCAGACAGGCAATCATAATGATAGAACATGGGTATGGAATGGCCAAATATTCCAAATGTATGGTCTCCATGGTTAGTCACAGTGCCATACTGAACTATGAAACTAGTCCCAATAAGAATGTCATAGCTGTTGCTTTCCAGGACTATAGCAGGAGCAGTGACCATTAGCTTCCAAAAGTGAAGAGGGAGAGAAGAGTAGGCTCCTTTTGCTCTAGTAGTCAGTGGCCCAGCAGTACCAAACTCTTCATGGTAGGCCAAGTCTGGTACCAGCTTAAGCTTCTTAACCAGCCAAGAGGATATAATGTTTCCAGGGGCACCAGTATCCAGTATGGCCCGGACATGAGTCTTGTTCACTACCAGGTTGATATAGGTGCAATCCTGGCGGTCCTCTCTGATCTCCACAATCTTTGAGACCTGGTGTACGCTTAGTCATTTGAACTTCTCCAGGAAGGTAGCCATGGCAGCTCCCACAGCTGGGCTTACTTCCTTGAGAGATTCTAGCGGTGCTGAGACGTTTACTATGCAGAGAAGCTTGGCCAGCTGTTCAGCACTGTCCTCCTCATGAGTGACTTCAACGCCTGGTTGAGTCAGTTGTTCAGCATAGGGTAGGGATACTGTTCTCTGAGCTATTTGGGGGATAACCACCTCAGGGCAAAGTGTAGTCCAATGAGTTTGCGTGTTAACAGTGAGGACTCAATGAAGAAGGTCCTCTTGAACTCCGTCAGACTCCACATCCTCATGTATTGGCTGGGAGTTGAAGTCAATCAGAGAGAGTTCATCCTTAGGGTTGGTCCCGGAGAATGGCAATGCAGCAGGCCTCTGATCTGGTTTGTCAGGGGGCAGTGGTATGGGGGGAGATGAGGGTGTCAAAATTACAAAGGCAGCCAAGGACTTCTCCTTGTCCTGGCTGCTTAGTAGTTTTTTGACTAGTCTTCATTGTCCTCCTCAATATCAGTGTCCTTGGCATAGTCCTCCTCAGTGTCCTCCATGCCTACATGATGGATCTTTTGGCGTGGATTCCTACATTTTCAAGAGAATTGGCCAGCCATAACACATTTGAAGCAAGTACAGGGGCCATTGTTGACTGGAGCAGGCCCAACCTTGTCAGAAGGCTTGGGCATCTTGACAGCCACATGGGGTCTATGCTCAGATTGCTGGCAAGGGTGGCCTTCAGGAAGAGGGACTTCAAACTCCTCCTTATAGGTGTGTAGGAGGCAGATCAGATCTGGTACAGTGCAAGCGTTGTAAATGCCTGACTTAAGGGCCAGAGATAGTTCCCGGTTGACACATACAGCATCAAGGAGTGCTGACTGAACATCAATAAGCTGCACCACACTCATAGATAACAGAGTTTGAGCTTCAAGGTAGAACCTAGAAGTGAAATCTTCTAGGGTTTCCCTCACCTTTAACTTGGTGTCAGCAAAGTCCATCTTACAACCAAGGAGTGCTTCTTGGCTACCAAATTCATCTGTTAAGGCTCTGGACACGTTGGTAAAAGTCCAGCCATTCTCAGGGAGACATGGCAAGATAATGGTTTGAGTCTCAGCATCCAGACAGTTGATGATTGTGGAGTCCCTCATGGCATTGTCTGCGCCATACATGGAGTTCTGGTACAGACATAAGAACATGGCCACATTGCTCTTGCGGTCAAACTTGGGTAGATTGACAGACTTGAAGTTGTTGGAGCCATGTTGGGGGGGGGGGGAGCAGGTGTGATCCTTGCTGGAAAGCGGGTGAGACGGGAACAGCTGAGAGTGAAGGCAGCAAACCTAGCCTCAGAGGCGCAGCAACAATTTTCCTCTTGCTGGGCTTTGCGTTAACCTTCTATGTTTTGAGCAGCTCCAGAAGCTTCAGGGGTGGCCAGGATATCATCCTCAGACTCTAGTACTGGCTCTAATACTCATACAGCGTTAGGAGCCAACCAAGTGTGGTCCTCATTGCTTTTATAGTAATGATAGAACTCAGGACTAGAGGACCTCAGTGGACTGGGGTGACTCTTGGAGTTGATAGTCATAGCCTGTAAGTTCACGGCCATAATCTTACTGTCCATCCTATCCAATTGGCTCTGGAAGGCGTCCAGGAGAAGTTGTTGCTTGTCCAGCTCATCTTGGTAGACCTTGTTCTCCTGACGGGTGATATTCAATTCATCTTCCAGAGAGGTGATGCTCTTTTTGTGGATGGCAAGCTCAGCTTGGAGCAAGGCTATTACTTCCTTGTCCTTCCTGACTTGGGTCTGGCTGTTGGCTCTGTCATGCAATTGGCAAAGTTTGAGACAATCCTGAAGTTCTGACACAGTGTGGTAGCCATCAAACAGGAAGGCAAGATTGGCACTCTGCTGGACCAATTTTTTCTGCATCTTCTTGTAGTGATCAAAGAGCTCAAGGATGTCTCAACCAAGAAGAGCGCTGGAAGGGGAGTTGTTGGTGGCGGCAGAAGTGGGGGTGAACAAGGGGATGGTGGCAAGGCGGCGGGCTAAGACTTCCACCTCATTAGTCAGGCTTCAAACCATGGGGCCAGTCTCCAGCACGTGGTTTGTAACCACACTAATCCAATTGAAGTCTACACCCTGATGGATGAGGGTATGTACCACATGCACTGGAACTAGCTTAGCTATACCTGCTTTGATGGCATCAACCCAGTGGAGCATGGTGTTCTGAGCATTGGTGGCTTTGGCAAGATACTGTTTGGCAGTGGTGAAAGTATTGCCAAGCTCAGAGTACAGAACCTGGAGGAACGTCTGTTGGTTAGATATCAGTATTTCCTGGTCATTCACTAGGCTTTGGATGCGGCCCAGGTGCATTTGGTTATGGCATACAGCAGGATGGGCAGTTTGGTGTAGGTAATCCTTGATATGTTCAACAGTACAGAGGTCACAGAGAGCTGGTCAGGGTTGAGCTGGGAGAGATTCTGAAAGCAACCCAAGGCGTTTTAAGCAGAAGGCTGCTGAATGGCCAGGTGTTCAGAGCAAGAACTATTGCCAGCAGCACCAGCATCTATGGCGTGTATGGCATTACAGATGGCGTCCTCAGAAGGTGAAGAGTTGGCGTCCATCTCTAAGGGAGAAGGGGCTTGTAGGAGCAGTGGTTGACCAAAAACAATAGCTTGGGGGCATTGATGTTCTGGCATGAATTGGCTTAGGTTGGTCAGGCCATAGGGAGCGCCTGCTCTTTCCCCAGCATGGGCATTATCAGCAGTAAATACCGGTGTCTGGTGCTAAGGAGAAGCAGTGGCAGGAGACTGGGCCAGGAGCATTCATCCCTCCTCATTGAAAGGACCACGGGGGTGGGGGCTGTTGGTGTTGTAAGACATGAGTGCCAATGTTGTAAAATTTGCAGCAAAGGGTTGCTAGTTTCTACAAACAGTTAGTCAGTGACCTAATTCTTAATACTATACCTGTTGATGGTAAAGTGACAGCCTATGAAGGACAGAAGAATAATAAGGTGTATAGACAAAACTGGTATTTATTTAGATAGTATCACACTTATATAGTGTGAGGCAGGGGAATTGCCACCAGAGGCAGGGAGGCATAGACAGAAGAACTTCACAGATGGAGGAGAGTGGGCTGACACAGCTAAAAGTCCTGCGTAAGAGAACAACCTCTTTCTTGCGGCTTTCCTTAAGGAGGTAGATATAAATAACTCTGTTGTTCTATTTTTAATCCCAGAAGTGAAACCGGTACCTTGTGCGCATTCAAAAGGAAAATTGAACACCTTTTTTAGGGGTGTTTTAACGTCTTTATCACTAGTAGAATCAGGATGCAATAGCACAACCACATGATTGTACCAATCACTTAATCCCTAGATGGACGACTTTTTTCCTAATCCATTTAGGATCTTCAACACCAGCTGTGAGCCAGACAGCCCCCACAAAGTCCAAAGCAGAATTCTTACCACACATAAATGTACATAATAGCAACAATGGTGGCCCAACTACAGAAGCACACTTCAAGCCTATCTTTAAGCAAGTCTTTGACCCCAAAACCTCAACCATTGAAGCTTTCCTAACTATCTACAAAACTTCCATGAGAAGAGCCTCAGATGAGGTCAAGAAGAAACACATTCTAACCTGTCTACACCCAGCCTGTCAAGAGGTAGTAGTTCCAGAGCTGCCCACCATCAAGACCTAGGAAGATATGAAACAACTTCAGATTGACAAATTTGGTGGTGACCTTAGTTTAGAAGTGAAGAAAGACGCCTGCATGCACATTGCTTTCAAACCAAATGCAACCCTAGCTGAATTTGAAGATAGATTCTACATGAAAGGACAACAGCTGATCACAAGCCGCCAGTTGACTGTGCATGAAGCGTACATGGCTTGTGCTCAAGCTCTCAATGTTAACCAGCTTCTGTGTCTTCACTTCAAGGCACAATAAAACCATGCTTTCTTCCATGAAGAGCATAAAGACACTGTTGCAGGATATGCACCTTACCCATTCTGGGGCATTTGTGCGGGAGAATTGTGCCACTCTACCTCTGATTTTTTCTTCACGTGGCCCACATATCCTTACCATAAACTCACAGAATCCTTCTCAATGCCAGGGTTGCCATAACTGCAGACAGATAGATCATCATTCCCAAGTCTGCACCAATCCTTGAGTTGAAGGAGCTGATCCCAAAGAGCAGGCAGGAAAAGAACAGTCAACCTAGAGACAGAGACAATCTTTGTTGACAATTCTTCCCAGTCTCCTTCAACCCCCCCTCCATAGCCAGCTCTGAGCCTGCTGACACTGATGCTCCTCTCATTCTGCTGCTGTTACACAATATCTCTGATGATTCTTACATGGAAAATTCTGATATAGAAGATCCCAACACCTATGGGTATTCAGTCCTGGCTGTCCCTGAAACTATTGCAGTCCCTTATAAGCTAGATTCTGAGAAAGCTACAACAACCGCCAAGCATCTGCCTGAAGCCAAGGAGGTTGTCTCTCACCCTTACCTCACTCAAGCCAAGAGATCTCCTGGGCTTGTCAAATCTTCCAAAGAAGCTGCTGAGGTTGCTGACGCTGTGTTCAAGAATGTCTCTGTCTTTCTCCCTCTCCAGATGGTCTTTAAGGAGTTTCCAGGCCTAAGATGCATAATCAAAAAGTGGGACAAAGAACTAGCAGAAGCCCAAGACATTCTGGCTGTCCTCCCTCCCTTTGGTTGTACTACCACTCATGTGAAAATATCCATCAAAAAGGTGAATATTAAGGCCGTCTTAGACACAGGGTCTTCTGTTAATGTTCTCTCTTTGAAGCTTGTCAAGAAGCTCAAACTTGCCCTCAACTTTAAATATCATCAGTCTTATGGCACAGCTGGGCTATCCATGACTTGGGCTATAGGAGCTTATTCTGCTCTTCCAGTGTGGTTTGGCAAGCTACTCTTGGCCGCGCCTGCTGTTGTCTTGGAGAATGAGAGTTAAAACCTCCTAATTAGTACTCAATTCCTTAGGGAATATACTGTGATTATCAACTTAAAGGATAGCTAACTCTCTATCTTAAGATACAAGGTCCCTCTGATCTTTGAAGAGCCAGTTAAAGTTCCTGGGAAGCGCCTCAAGATACGTGCCTTGGAATATCCCACTGGTGTTTTCACTTTAAATACTGTACCCATTCCTCCAACATGAAGTGTCCTATATGGCTTGTTCTGCGTCTGAAGGAATTCCTCTCTTGGCACTTCTGCTGTGACTATTCCCCCTGTGTCTCAGACTATCCTAGACTACCAAATATTGTATGAGCTGCCCAAGTGTACGTTCCTAGAGTTATACTCTGCTCCCTTGCTAGGACGCAACAAACTCTATCTCTGCCCAGGAATCTTAGATGTTTCTCATAAAGACCCTGTTCAACTGCTGGTTGCTAACTTGACTGATCTCCCCATAAATGTGTTTTGAGGGCAGGTTCTTGAATATGGCAGGTTGTTGAATTCTCCTGACGTCCTATCACTACGTTCCTTTGGTACATTTCAGGACTTTAACCTACCTGAGGATGAGCCCCAAGTCCTATTATTGTTCACTGCCCAAGACTTTCTGCAGCTATCTCTAGTTCAAAAGAAAGACGTGCTTGACCTACTGGATCAGTTTTTAGATATCTTTGCTAAGAATAGCACTGATTACAGTTTAGTCAAAGGCGGCATTCACCAGATTGATACTGGTGATGCCCCCCTTTGTGCTAAACCCTACTGCTACAGTTGAGTAGAGGATTCTCATGTGTCTAAAGAGCTCAAACACCTTTTAGACGCTGGACTACTGGCTCCTTCCCAAAATCTGTGGGCCTCCCTCTTGCTTATACTAAACAAGAAGGATGGAGGCCATTGTATTTTGATGGACTATTGCTGATTGAACTCCTTAACCAAAAAGGATTCCTACCCCTTGCCGCTTATTGATGATGCTCTCTGCCGCCTTAGAGGCTCTAAGTTCTTCTCTGCCATGAACCAAGCCTCTGGCTATTGGCAAGATTTCTCTCTCCTGATGATAGACAGAAGGCTGCGTTCATCACTTCCAAAGGATTGTTTGAGCCTACACAAATGCAACAAGGGCTCTGCAATGCTCCAGCTACTTTTCAACAAGCCATGGACTCCATCCTCTGTGATTTGAAGCTCTCATGTGTTTTAGTGTACTTAGATGATATAATTGTCTTCAGTGCTACCTTTACCAACCACCTGGCTCATCTCAAGGAAGTGTTCATTATGATTTGGGAAGCTGGCCTCAAGCTAAAACCTTCCAAGTGCGCCTTCTTCAAAGAGCGTCTTGAATACTTGGGCCATGAAGTAACCCAGACATGGATTTACCAAATGACTAATAAAGTTGAAGCCATTGACAAGATGCTTCCGCCCACCAACCTGCAAGAAGTCCAAGTCTTTCTGGGTAAGATGGGATACTACAGACAATTCATCCCTGATTTTTCTGACACCAGCAAACCCTTGGTCCAGCTGCTAAGTAATTTCCCTTTTGAATGGACTGCCAGCCAAAAAAAAGCCTATGAGACCCTCAGACAAAAACTCAAAGAGGCTCTCATCCTAGTATATCCTGACTAAAATAAGGAATTAATCTTACATATTGATGCTAGTGACCTGGCTATTGGGGCTATCTTGGCTCAATTGGATGATGAAGATGTGGATCACCATGTAGCTTATACCTCTTGTGTCCTGAAAAAGCATGAGAAAAATTACAGTGTGACCAAGAAAGCGTGCCTTGCTGTGCTGCATGCCATCAAGCAGTTCTGCTCTTACGTGTATGGCACCCATTTCACTGTGGTTAATGATCACGCTTTGCTTAAATGGCTACAGCAACTCAAGGAACCAGAAGGACAACTAGCTAGATGGGCTCTTCACCTGCAAGGGTACAACTTCACTGTGCTGCACCACCCCAGGATTCAACATCAGAATGCTGATGGACTGTCCAGAATGCCCATCCTTGTTCTACATCCTGCTGAAGCTGATAGGTTGTACAAACTAATTGAATATCCTTCCTTGTGGGAAAACAAGACAGAAAAAGTCCAAGTTGCCCTTTCTAAATTATCTGAAGATACTCTCAAATGTGACAATCAGATCTTCAAGAAAGTACAGGATCACTACCTGCCTTATGTAAGGCCTATTTTTTGCTTTTTGGTGGTGCTTTAAGCTCACAAGGAGACAGGACATGGAGGCGTTGCCAAGACTTATGCCTGGCTCCAGAAGAATTACTTCTAGGAAAGTCTTTGCCTGCTGATTCCAGATGTTATTGCTAGTTGCCATGATTTCCAACTCCAATGACCTAAAGCCACCACTCATGAGCTCAAGCTAGTCCCCCCTCAACATGAATTTCACACTGTCAGTATTGATGCTGTAGGGCCTTTTCCTTGCTCCCGCTCTGGTTGCTGCTTTATCCTAATTGCTGTTGATCATTTTAGCAAGTGGGTAGAAGCTTGCCCTACTAAAGACATCACTACCAAGACAACTGCCGTCTTTTTGCTGCAAGATGTATTCTTCTGCCACAGTTGCCCTCAAGTGTTGTTTTCTGATAATTGGACTAACTTCAACGCCAATTTAGTGACCTCAGTGGTTGAAGCCTTGGGGTCTCACCAGTCTTTCTCTACCCCCTATAATTTTTCCACCAATGGGGCAGTTGAGCGCGCAAACTCAACTCTGGTTTATATCATAAAAAAACTAACTTATTCTGACACCACCAACTGGGATCTTTACTTACCTGCTGCTCTCTTTGCGTTTTTCCTTAGCAAGCATTGTGTCACCAGGTATTCCCCTTTTGCTATGATGTGTGGCTGTGAAGCCACTAATCTGTTGCTCTTGGGCCCCCACCTACTCTCCTCTGATAAGGCTATGAACCCTGATGAGCATATCAAAGATCTAGTCAATTTAATAATTGATATTCAGGCCTCTGCCTACATGTCTGCCTATAAGATAAAGCTGCTTGAGCTCTCCTCTGAGAATTCTGGGAGATCTCCCCTGCCTGAGTTCAACATTGGGGACCATGTTCTTTAATATCAACATAGAGTAGGAGGACGGGCTCATAAGCTAGACTTGTTGTGGATTGGGCCCTTGGAAGTGACCTTCAAACAAGAGTCAGAGTATATTGTAAAGCTCCTCTCTATTGGTCAATTGTTTGCTTGTGTGCATACCAAGTTCCTCTGCAAGTACCACCCCCCTAAGGCCAATATAGAGGGGGGACAATGTTGTGAATGCTGCCATTCACCATGTTTTGATTTTGCCTTTGTTGGGTTATTTTGAAGAAAAATCCCTCTCTTTTGCTTTTGCCCTTTGAAATGAGGCTGGCTCTAAATTGGGAAATATAATTGTTTGGTTTCCTGATTCTGTACAACTCACTTGCCCCACTCAAGCTTGTGGCAACTGATCCTACTGTCCATGTACTGTTTTGTGATAAAGCTACACAGTATATAGTCCCAATTTATATACCCAATAAAATTTAAGTCCTATTCACATTTTTGTCTTTGTGTCTCCACGTACTTTGGCGCCTCTCTAGCCACGTCTAGCAGATATTATTCATTCAGGGCCACAAGGTAATCATATGGACTTCCCTGCCATTCTAACCAAGACTTAATATAAATCCAATCCTAAGGTTAGTATTTCCCGTTGTGACTCTGTGCCGCGCCTCAGATCACAACAAACTGAACCTGTAGGCCTCCCCCATGACTATGGCTCAATAACAGAAGAGTTAGAAAACCCTTACTAAGGATTAAGTCAATGAACAGCTCCCCAGAAACAAATCCATTTTGCTGCTCTAAAACCTGGCTATCTTAACTCATATTTTCTGATACTATGATGAGCCCCACATAATAGATGTAAATTTTGGCTGCAGGGTACCATATAGACTCATAGACCCTGAGATAAGACTTTATTGTCACTTTTAGATAAAAGGATATAAGATTAATTTTTCCTAATTACTGCCCCAATTTATTTTTTCTATTTACCAGCTCAGTTCAAATCCTTATGCCTACCTGACCTCTTCATACAGCTTATTGTTCACCAGGTACCCCATTTAGTTCCATTCACTTTACAGAGTACCCTTTAAAGCCTGAATACAAATTCTTTACCTTTGAAAAGATACTATAGCAAGACACCTTGGCCTAAAAAAGCGTTGACCAGATATAATTGACAAGGCCCTTGGCATGTAGCTTAGCCCTGTTTATTCTGAGATAGATACAGATCCCTGTCTGCATACTAGTTAGATATGGAGCTGCTAATCACCCCTAAACTAATGCCTATGTCTGCTTCCAAACTTTCCCTGTGTGGTGCTCAAAGGTGAAGGGAGGAAGAAATTTGAACTTTAGGGAGCTTTCATATAAGGAACTGGGGAATCTACAGGTACTGAGCTGGGGAAGCAGGGGCAGTACAGATCACTTATTATTGGGCATATAACGTTAAATATAGAAGCTTAACAAATTTGGGGAGTTGTTTTGTTACCTTTTGTAGAGTGTTGGAAACAGAAGTGAAGAGTCTAGTGAGAGCCTGGTAAAGTGTTTATATTCTTAAAGTCAAGAAGATAAGCTTAAGTGCAAGTATATAGTGGTAATAATATGATGTTTATTTTGTATGAGAAGAGGTCCAATTTATACTTTGATTTTTTCCTGAACATAAATATATGTGGAGGAAAAAGGAAAGAGAAAAAGAATGCCCAGACTATTTGACATCCAGTAGAAGCATAAGGAGCAATAGAGGCAAAGAGAGAAATAGCCAGGTTTCACCTAATGAGTGAATAGAGGAACTGATATACAGTCATCACACCCTGAACCATATAAACAAGCTGTTTGGGAAAGTTTATATCACCTTCACTGGGGTAATTGGCACTATAATCCCAGCTGCCAGCCTGTGGTCCTGGGTGGGAAAATTGATGTCCTACCTTATTAAGTTAGCCTCAATCTTGTGGTGGGCTCTTCTTGTAAAGCCTGCAATACATGTGTTCTCAGAAAATGCCAGGCCAGCTTCCCAATGTTAGTTCCCTGACAGGTCAACCCATTTTTTCTGCTGCACTCCCAGCCTGCCTAGGGTTGGGGCCCAACCATTGACCACTTTTCTTGCAGGCTCTGCACAGAGGATACCAACAGCTGGTACTATGAAGCACTGCCCCAACTCAGCACTTCACAGAAAACTGTCTGGCCTGTCCCAGTCTCCTTGACCTACCTCAACTTCAGTCACATACACTGCTGTGCATTGCCTCTCACCAACTTTACCAGAAATCTTGGCCAGCTTACTTTCTGTACCAAGGCCTCCTGCTGTTGATGACTACATACCCCATGGTCTCAGCCTTGACAGGATCTCTACTTGGCAGCTTGCCACCCCGCCTGACTCTAGTGGCTCCCCATATCCCTGGGTAATATGGTCAACTGGGAGTATTTGTGCAGCAGGTATAGGGGCTCAGCACTAGAAGAATTGGCTTGATCATTAATGTCTAGATTCTTTGAGGTTTCAGGGGTGCTGGGTGTGATCCAATAATATCCCCTTTTTCTGGTTATAAACTTGATAAGTCAATTATAAGTATGTATTGTGAATTGCTGAGGATAATTTTTATTTGCCAGGGCATGGATAGCTACATCAGAGAGGGCTTAATTCAGGTTCAGAGATATGTTGTTGATTGGATATAAATTTATTAGGCGCTTGAACTGATCTTTAAGAGGAGGATTTGCACGTTTTTTGTAGGATAGTATGTTTAAACCTATTAGTCATAATTGTGATGGTGCATCATCTATGCTTGAACCTGGATTGCCTCAGGGTATCAGACTGGGATATTATGTTGCTGTAGAAGCAATAGACATTGTAAACTCAAACTTGTTTCTTCTGGACATTTGGCGTGAAGAAAAGGTAGGGAAGTAGTTTAAACCATCTCAAAAACAGCATCTTGAAATATGCTGTCTTGAATTTAATCTGAGATGGCGCTTTTTGTGTCAGTGATTTTGAATTGCAAAAAAATAAAGCAAACAGTAAAATAGTTAAGATTAAGTTATAATCCCATGATACAGCCTTCCAAAGATACAGCCTCTTAATTTTGTTTACGCAAGCTGAATCAATTCAACTTTATCTTTCTAACTTTATTTACATACTAAGTGGTTGCTCCATCCAAAGACAGAATTAAAGTTGAATTTAATAAATCAATTAAGTATATTTTATTGTATTTTTAGGCTTGTATTTTTTATCACATGTTTAATTAAATCTTTATTTAATTTATTTATTAAAAGGTAATTTCAAGTATATTTATTTAAATTTAAAATTAAAAAATGTATATTCCAGGTATAAACAAAAACTAAATCTAAATAAATGTAGTATCACTATTAAGTTTAGTTAAGACAAAATGATTGTTTAAATTTTAATAATTGTTTTTTTTAAATTAAATAAAATGTAGAGCTTATCTGCAGCTCTAAAATAAGCTATTGGATATTAAAATTGGCTTAGTATTTACTGAGATACTGTCAGGATTGACAATTCTTTTACCCTTTAAACCTGGGCTCAAGGTTGGGATTTGAACCCTGACCCTGAATTCCTGCAGGCCGCTGGTCCTATGGACCAAGGGGACGCCTGCCTGCGTTTTCCTGAGGTCAAGCCCCTGCAAGATGAAGCCAAGAATGATAGTGCAAATGGTAAAGCAAGCCAAACCAAAAGAATCAGTGCGCTAAATGGAGGAGTAATCAAGGCGCCTAATGGAGGCAACAAAATTCTAACCATTAGCTTAATGAGCTTGAAGTCTACACTGATGGCTAATCAGAGCTATTCCTGGAAGAAGGCTTGGGCCTGTGGCCTGACCCATGACCACAGCCCTAGAGTAAGATAATTTCAGGATTCACCTTTTTCTTATAGCTGCTATTCTTTTATCCACACTTATTTGATTATGGGTTTAAAGATCACCCATTATTACTTAGTTCAGTCTATTTTATCACACTATGACCCCCTCTTTATTCCCTTCATTTTTCATCTTTTGGGTTCAAAATTGTGCTCTTTTAAACCTATTTACAAACTAAACTTTGGTTAGCATCATTTTTGAACTTCCCTTACCTTCTGCCACCAGATTCAAACCCTGGACCTACACGCAGAAGTTACTAATTCAGTTCCAAAACTCCTTACCTTTGCTATATGCTTAATTACGCTTTTCAAGCTTTGGACCTGGTTTTTCCTTTACTTTTGCTTGCCTTAACAACGTTTAAGCATCACCGCAATTGTCTTTCTCCTCCCAGTGTTGCCTGAAGGAAACTTAACTTCTTTAAGTTAAACTCAGCCAAGTATGACTTTCCTGATCTTTTCCTTTACCAAAGTACTATTAACCTTCTTAGGTTAACTTCACCATTCCAAATTTGCATCTCACTTTCCCAAGCTTAATAAAAAGACTTAGTTCTCCAGTCTCAACAATAAGTTGAGATTGCTTGACTTGCACCTCAAAAAAGTACTTGTTAGGGTTTATGGCTTGTGTCTTCTTTTTTTACCTTGTATTTTCCATCTTAGATTCATGATACCATTTGACAATATTTTTCATCAGTTAGGAAGTTTTTACAGTAGCACACACAATTTGATTGTGGATAGTTTTAATCCACCAGCTAGTGGTGATCATTTCCATGACCTAGAAATTGTGTGATGGATCCAGGTTTAATCAGTCAAACTTACCATTATCTTGCCCTTGACTCTTGTTATTGTTACCTTCTTGTGACAAAGCTTTAAGGAGCTTTGCCGCCAGGGAGGCAATTTTGTGAGACAACACTTTATTGTCATCTCTCCAACAAGCCATAATTTTGACACTCTTTTCCTCTCTATTTCTTAACGCCTCAACTTCACAATTGGCTCTGTCCTTTACTTGTTGCAAAATTTCATCAAACCCTAATAGCAAGTTCCAGGAGTCCCATGAATAAACTTGATTTCCTTGTGCTGGGGTTTCCTCTCTGGAAAAATAGTTAGAGTATAGTTCTTAAAAAGCCACTTTTACTTCTACCAAAGATTCCTCAGGTGCAATCTTAGAGACCTCCAGACTTGCCCAAGCTTCCTCAAGCAAGCTGGTAGGAACTTCCTTTCTTGCAGCAGCGGCCTTGACATAAAGCACCCTGAATTTTGCTCTTTCAAATAGTAATAAAGAAGACATGATAATTCAAAAGAATTTGAGGGGAAAGCGTCAAAATCAACAACATATCTTTATTTAAAATCAGATGTTTTTGCTTATATACCATTTGGGGCATATTTGGCTGAAACCCCCTCCAGTTCCTGAATCAACCTATGATTCATATCACGCAGTCTATGACATTAAAGTCATCCAAACCTAGATCTTTACCTAAAATATTCCCTGTAATTCTCAGCCTATGATAACCAACCTACAATGGGAAGAAGTCACCTGACTCCATTCATCCCAATATACTAATTTGGCATGGAGCTTCCCCAGCTCCCGGAGCCAAAACCCTGTGGATTACACATTCCAAAACTCAGCTATCAATGTTCCAACTGGGAACCAGCTGATCAAACCTGAATTCCTAGGCATCACTACTTTTATTTAGTTATTGTCACATTTAATGGTTTTCTAGCGTTTTAAAAACCAATTAAAAAGCTTTGACCCCCAAACAAAACACCACCACAGTGTTTTTAAACCCAAATTTGGGGGTTTACCTATAGTAAACCATAGCCATACCTCTTGACACAGTCAAGGCAATTGACCAAAATAATTAAATCCTCATTAAATATATTGTAATATATTTATTAATTAACCTTCCCAGTCAATTAACTTGTTTTTGAGGCGCCTAGGCTCCAAGATTGATTTGGCCAATCTTGCCTTCTGTTCTTTTATTGAATATAGATACTGAGTTTTCAGGAACTTTTATCTGACTAATTTCATCCAAACCTATCTACATAAAACAAACAGCAAAAACAGAGCAACTATATATCTTGGAGTATTTATTTGTCTAAATACTCAACAGTGACTGTAGTACAATCACAAATTGACTATTTAACTAAAGCATCAGTCATTAAGACTGGGCTTTAATTTATTTTCTTAGAGTTAAAAAACCGCCTTAGTCCTTATTTTACCTCATATAAACTCTTAGGAGCCTTTATTCAGCTACTATTGCAAACTCTAACAACCTTTTTATATTTAACTAATATAAAAATTATTAGTTTAAAGGTTTTAGTTTATAATAATTTTCCCCAGGCCTTGAGACCTTACATTAATCAAGTAGCTAAGTTGAGATCTTTGACCAATGAAAGAAGTCCCTGCCTGGGTGCCATTTTTCTGCCTCGGAACCCAAGCACCCAGATCCCCCGGGCCCACTTTTCCCAATGACCTGATGAGCCCCCATGGAAAATATGATTAGTTTGGAAGTGGAGTGCTATATAGACCAAAGGTCTTGTGCTCCAAACTTATCACCATTTTTGAATAAAGGTTCTGTTATTTTGGCTTACAGAGCTGCTGCCTTATTTTGCCGTTGCCATCTATCATATTAGTACAAGATCATCTGGCCCCCCTGCCCCTCTGCCTGCAGATTCTTGTCCTCCAGGTGTTCTCTTTGGCCCTGTCCACTTCACAGAGTACCCTCTGAAACCTGAATATAAATATTAAACCCTGGAAAACCCCCCTTGAACTAGATTCTTTGGCCCGCATATAATCCACAGTTAGATACAACCATAAAGGCCCCTGGATATTCTCAACATCCAAGTTGTTTAGAGGCAAATTCAACTACCTGCCTGCCTACAAGCTCCACATGGAACCACCTATGACTCCCAAGCCTATGCCTGCTTCCTCACTTGACCTCCCAACTGATCACACTGGCAAGCTGTTTAGGATTATGTACATCACTCTCACAGGGGTGAATAATACTATGATCCCATCTGTCAGCCCATGGTCCTGGGTGGGGAAGTCCTTCTCCTACCTTTTTAAGTTGGCTCCTCTCTTATAGTGGGCTTTACCCACAAAAATCTGGTCTGAGTGATCCCTGAAACCAACAGGCTGGCTGCCTAAGACTGGATCCCTGAAAAATACCTTGATTTTAGTTTTTTAGCGTGTATTAAAAGTAACTTTAGATAATATCAAATTGAGTCCAAGCCTTCAATTATGATGTGAACCCAATTCCAGCACTTAACTATATATCTCAGCATCTCAAGCAGCTAGAGCTATCATGTTTGATAACATTTTGATCAGAATCATCTGAAAAATTAATCTATGACCTCCAAATTTCATGAAAATGATTATATTGAAACATGATTTTATTATAGCTAGTTTACTCCACTGATGTTGTTTTGGGATGAAGTTGTGGCAAGAAAGGTTTGCTATGAAATAATATGGAGCCACTTGGATCAGCTGATGCATCCAAGTAAAATATTCTATTATTTCACTTTGGAATAGATAGATTCAAAATTACCAAGCTAAACATCCTGTACTTAAACTAAAATTTATATATCTTTTTTAATTTAATATATTTAAAACTGATCAAACTCTCTTTTTTTCATTCAATTCAATTATCAGCAGAGTTTAAAAATCCAATAATATAAAATGATCCTAAACAATTGCTGCTTAATTTCTAATTTTAATACACCCATTCTAGATTTGGGTAATCTATAAAGATATACCAATTTGATATGGTTGAATGGGTTTGGCAACTAAATAAAAATCAAGCAATTAAAAAAGTTTATAAAAGTTCAAGTGGCTTATATTTCAATTTGACATAATTTAGACCACACTCCACTGAATTCAAGCTGTATACTTTCAAAGATGCATGTAAGGAATTATATGTAAGGATGGGCCAAAATTGAGCTTTTGGCTTGATCATCAGCTTTTAAAATTAAATTTACAGAAAAATCAATTTAATCAAATTCCTTATGACTTGAGCCCAATTGGGGTAACATTACATCCAGATATCCATACAGATATCCAGACAGACTCAATTATTTATATATTAATGAGATCCATTAATGCTGGCATGTTTACACCATCTTGAATTTATGCCATCTCAGTTTACAGCATTCATATCTTACTAAAATAAACTTATAACAGCATCAAGTCAAAGCCTTTTGTATGGTACAAGAAAATGCTTCTGTAGTATCAATCCAAGACACTTATAATCAGAATACCTTAAAACAACACCACTAAGTTAGTCCTACTATTGATTATCATTACTGGATAAAAAACCATGTTTGATATATTTATTTTAAAACTTTTCTATATAAGGGTACACTGAAGGGGTTCTTCCCATTGAAAATTTTTATTAGTGGTTTAATATGTAGAGTATTAGCTGCACCATTTTGGTTTATGTCATTTTGAATTCCATTATGTTTCATATCACACAATTGATTTGATGGGTGCAATGGGTAGAAGAAAAAATAGAGAGAAGTTATATATGGCACCACAATACACTAGATCTATTTCCCAATATTGATCTTTTTCTTTCACTTTTCAAAAGTAGACTTTCATGCAAAAAACCATATGGATAAAAAATTTAAGAAAACTTCTGAAACTTTCTGTATATGTATTATTTTGATCTTCTCTAAACAGCTGGATACTTTTAAGCTCAGTTGTATAAGCTAGTTTTTGAGAAATTCAAGTTTTACTCTTTGGCCCAGATGTGGCAGCCTCACCAAGCATCTCTTACTTTAAAATAAGAATATACAAATCTTTATGTTTTTGAGCTACAGAATCCCAATTGCTGCGTCTAAAATAGACCATTTTGACTTCAAGTTTTCAGTCAAAACTCAAAGTTCTGCATACTTATGCTATAATAAAAATCTGTTTTTAGATGATAAGAAACCAAATTTTTTGACAAAAGTTAATTTTAAGTTTCCTTTAAAATTTTACTAAAAATATATTATGCCTTTATATAGAAGTTATTAAATTTATTCTCTTTAAAAACTTCACCAAAATTAGCCATATTTTGATACTGTTTTTCACTTAGATGCCTCCCAAGCCACTAAAAGAGCTTTATTTAAGGCCTCCAAGGCCTCAAAAGACAATAAAACCCTCCCAATACCAAAAAGTTCAAAGCCACTAAGAAGAAGCCTGCTAAGGCTAAAGTGCCTCCAAAGACTCCCACATCCTCACACAATCCCAAGGAAACCATCCCCACACCATCCCACTCTCCCTTTTTCTACTCCCCATCTGATCCCCAGAAGAAGCTGTTTAACTTTAACCATCACTATGACCACACCTCAGAGACTGAGGAAAAACAGAAACACCAACCTGAGCTGGGTACTCACACAAATGATAAAATTGAGCTTTGGGATGTAAACACTTTTCATAATATTTATAACCAAAATGATGCATTTGTTGTGCCTATCACTTTACCTGAGATTAATACCACTATTTCCAAAAAGGGGCGGGCTTTTTTTCTACAAGGGATATATTTTTAAATGCAACAATGCTAAGAAGGATATCCACCAACACAACTATAAATGTGATACCCCTGGCTTTCCAGCAGGGCTCACCACATATAGGTTCATCAGATTTAAATCCCTAACTGTCAGCCATGGTTATACTGAGCCATTTAACCTCTCTATCAGCTGATCTGCTGGTCCCTTTTTCATTTCATCCCCATCTATATCACCAGGTGTTGGGAATTTTGACCAAGAAACAATGTCAATTATGACGGAGCTCAAAGATTAGGATTTTAGCACTAAATCTATAAATTAGTAGTATAAAATGAATGATGTCAATTTAGAAAGAGCTTGCAGATATGAATTACAGCTACCAAACACCATAAGTTGGTAGTATAAAATACATGTAGATTGAATAAGCAGTAGTCTTCTGACCTAAACCATAAATCAGCCAATGGTAAGCGCCACCTAGCAATTAAGTTATGCGCCAAAGCACCAAGCTACTTTAATGTCAAGCGCCACCATGTCAACTGGAAATTATTGCAAGCGCCAAGGCGCCACTCTACTTTTACATCAAGTGCTGAGGCGCTGGGTTAATTCCCCACAATCTTGGATTCCCTAAATTGACTGTATTTATAAATAGTTGATATAAAGGCACAAAACTAAGCAGGATGAGTGATATTAAAATATACTGGTCCCCCACGCCAGCAAGGGTCACCTGTGCTGGGTGTAGCAATTAAATCTCATTGGTTGATGTGTTCAAAGCGGCTAAACCCAGATTAATAATTACCCAAAATAAGAATGTGTTGGAATGTCCTAGAAGATATTGCTAACAGCTCAGTAATACGCCCCCAGGGGGATATAAATGCATTGACTATGATAATAATAAAACACCTTTGACTTATCAAAAAGTGCTTCTGTGTGATCAGAAGACATTTCCCAAAAGTAATTATTGATTCTTCTCCTATACATTCTTCTGCCAAAATACTAATCATATCCTCACATATGACAGTATTTGAGATAAGTACTTTGTGCCCTATTACCATCACAACCAAAAAGGAGTTGCCCTGATATCCCAAATGCAACACCAGGGACCCAGCCTCAACTGAGGTTGTCAATGACACATTCATTGACCTCAATGGATCCCAACTTGCCTCTGTTGGTGAGGTTAAAAAGCTACATTAATAATTCACTGATCAGTGATACATTTTAAGCACTGAAGGCATCAGTGCAACATCCATTGACCAGTTAAGCTTTGATAAAGAGAAGAAGCTGTCCCATCATGAGAAGCAATTCCTCCTTCACAGTGCCGGCATAGATGCACAGGAGCGTATGATCTGCTTTTATAAAAGCCAGAATTTAACCAATATTCTCAAATGCATAGCTTGGCTAGCTGGTGACACCCTCTCCACCTGCCCAGAGCTCCTCAGCCAGCTTTGGAGCGTTCATGAGCAGGTTGCCAATCTAGTCCTTCCTTTTTTCTACTAATTTATTTTCAACAAAAAGCAGGACACATATGTCTGTGCTCTTAACATCTTGAAGTACAAGGGTAATGCAATTCTTCCAACTATTGAATACAAGCCCAAGGAGACAATAAGGCACAAGAAGAAGACCCCTTCCCAGGAATAAGATACCTCCACCACCAAGAGCAGGCAGACAGCTTATCATATCACACCTACTTGGTTATCAGTTTTGAGCAGGCTCAAGCTAATACTTTCATAAAGGTCTTCTAAAGCTTCCATCAAGGATGATATTTCCCTTTCTTTCAGAAACTCTGCAGCTGCCTCTGAAATAGCTCTGATATGCATAAGCTTGTCAGTGCTGAAGGTAGTAAAGAGGCCAAAGACATGATCAGCTACCTTAATGCCCGGGCCCTAGTAAGAAAGGGAAGAGACAATGCCTTCTATGGCATCCTTCTCCAGTAATCTTGTATCACTGCTAACCAGGAAGAACTTTCATCTTTTATATGAGCACTTTGAAGCTCAGTGAGTTGGAGCCTTTCTAGGATCACTCACCTCAGAAAGGGAGTGAAACAATCAGCTGGAATGTTTTTGAGCAGATAAAAAGTGGCATCATCAATTCCAACTCTTCCTTTGACAAGAGGCACAGCTAATCTTCCAAAAGATCTGGGTCAGGGAGCCCAAGTTTAACTAGCTCATGGTGCACCTTGAAACATGATAGGATACCTCTAGCCACCTGTTCAAGACAGTTATGGATAATATGAATGGCCCAACCAATCAGACAGAGGCTGCTAAAAAGATGCTAGGGGATCTTCAAGGTGGCCCTTGTCTATCATCCCAAGGATAAATAAATCCTGGACATCTGCAGGGCATCTGCCATGAATGATAATCATAACCATCATGAGCCCCAAAGCACGGAGCATAAATTTACCCCTGGTTGGCCCAGCCTGCAGCCCCCTAGACTAGGTGCAGACGCCCGCATTTTTTGGGATATAGCCCCATCATATTTGATCCCATAGCTCCCCTACTGGCAGAGAATTCAATTTAAGTTCTCTCAAAGTTGAATCAAAGGAGGTTCACTACCACTTTCCTGATAAAAAGAGGGAGCCCCCCAACTGTTTTCTTAAAGATAATCATCTCTGATAAGGCAGCTGATAAAGCCAGCACTGAAGATCTTGGGCTACCCATCACAGAGGAGGATACTGGCTACCAGGCTATTTCCAATAAGAGCAGTCAAGAACAAAAGAATTGACCACCATTATACTCAAACCTACCAATCAAAGCTCAGCCTGCCCCTGGAAAGTTTTGTTGCCCAAAAACCTAGGATGTACAGCCCTCAAATTTCCAACCATGGAATCCCTGACCTCTAAAGGGAAAGCCTGGTGATGATGAGCTATATGATCTTGCAAGCCCAGCACCAGGGTTTATTTTTGTTCTGAAATAAAGATGTGCTATTAAGTCCTTCCTTTCCAATTGGCTTTTATATCTTATTCTTGATATCTTCCATTTGAACACCATCCCCTCTAGTCCAGTTGACCCCCAGAGAATCTGCCTCCTGGTCCCAACACCTGAAGTTTTTTGTAACTGAAGTACCCTACATGCCTGTTAGCTTTGTGGATTATCTTCTTACGCCAGGATTAACAGACTGTACATCTGAGAATATCTTGATATCTGACCCCTTGGCCCGTACTAAAGAGTTAACAAGGTTAACTGTAAAGGTATCTGGCACTTATCTGATCCCAGGTTATTCAGGGATATAAAGCTTCATTTATACCTGCTATATCAACATGAGTCTGCACCTACACCAAAGCTCACATATATGTCTTTTCTCAAATTTATCAACCAATGATACTGGCAAGCTATTTTGGATGATGTATATCACTCTCCCTGGGATAATAGGCGCTATAATTTCTGCTGCTGGACCCTGGTCTTGGGTGGGGAGATATTTCTCTTATTTTCTCAAGTTAGTAAAATACTCTGATGGGCTGGCTGCCCAAGGATGGTTCCTGGGTACCATCCCTGCTGCACCTTCAACCAACTTTGAGTATGGTGCAAGAAATTCCTGTTCATATACCTTCATTCTTTATTCTTGATATCTTTTGGATCCTATTTAGTGTTTTTATTGTATCCTATACTGTAGAGGACGGTCCATAGATAGTATAGCAGAAAAGGGTTACTCTGGATGGATTGAATTTGGAGCTTTGTGCATAATGTGGATTCTAATCAGCCTTATTTTTATTGAAGATTTGGGATTTGCAGGCTTTTTAGTCTAGCCTGATTTTTATCTTAAGGCATGAGTGGTATATGAGATAGTGTTTTATTCATGATGCTGTATCTACTATTACTTCTGAGATGCAGTTTTTGAGATGGTGTAGCCTACTTACAAAAGGGAGAGGTCATTGTGATACAGAAAAAGGTTCCTAAGAATGAGGTGGAGGATTCTTTGGGAGATCTGGTGGTGGCAAGTACCTTTCTTAAGGAATCTTACAATAGCAGCAAGATGTTGACCAAGAAGGGTATTGTTTGTAAGAGGTGAAGAGTGTGGAAGTCATCACAAAATGGTGTGAAGATAACAAGGATTTGAGGTGCTAAGGTGGCTCAACTGGAGTCAAAACTTGCCATAGTTTTGCAACAGGATACATCAAATGACAAGGGTCAAGAGGTATTAGTAAAACAGGTATGAAGCTTCTGGATCACATACATTAGATTTGATTAAACAGAATCTTATTAAGATCAGGCCTATAATTTAGCTGCAAGCCCCTTGAGATTTTTACCAACAAAACGGGGGAGGTCTGGCATCCAGGAGAGTGCTGATAAAACATGCTCGGAGATCATTGTTTTTAGTCTAATTGTGCAGCTTTAGAGCTTAAGGTTTGTTAAAGCAGAGTTGTTTAGTATGTACTGGGATGGATTTCAGATTGTGAACGACAAGCACAGCAGTGGCGTAAGTGGATCAATCAATTTTAATGCAAGTGGATTTATAATTAATCTTTTATTTAGTTTGACGGAAGATCGGCTAAGCAAATGTAATGCACTTGTGTGGCATGGACAATCAGGAGCTACAATGGTATTTCTAATATGAAAATTTGCTTTATCAAGAAAGCCAAATGTTTATATAAACAAGCGTACATTAGTCGATAAGCAATGAAGCTGCTTCTGTATATTCTATGTGTGGTTCAGGGCCATCTATTAAGTGACAAGATACAGGTTGTGACTAGAGTACCTAGAAATCCATCAATAAAGAATGATCCCAGCAATGGAAAGCCTATTAGCATTTTAAATACGGCGGCTGGGAAGCTGCGAATGCAAAGAGAAGGTACAGTGGCAAACGATAGAAGAGTCAAGGTCCAGCCATGGCCAGAAAGCCCAGCAAAGTATTTCCCAGTTGCTGGCTTGACGTACTGCAGCGACCAAGAGCTTTTGGAATTCAATGGCACATACAGCAAAGAGATCGGTCCCAACTTCCACATCACCAATATCCTAAACCATGCCATCCTTGATACCCGAGCGATCATCGGTGTCAACTCTGCACGCAAGGAGATCATCTTGGCATTCCGCGGCACGCAGAGCGGCCTCAATATACTCGAAGACTTTGTATTCAGCCATACTCCCATGCACGTAGCTCCACTCGCTACTGTCCACACGGGGTTCAAGAACATTGCCGATACCATGGCCCCTGAGTATATCCAAGCATTGCATCACCTCCTCACCACAAGTAGCTACAGAGACTACAACGTGGTGGTGACTGGCCAATCCCTTGGAGGGGCATTAGCTCACATCGCATCCATTCACGTTCAGCAGGGTTTAGAAATTGATTGGGAGAGGATCAAGGTAGTGACATTTGGCCAGCCACGCGTTGGGAATCTCGAATTTGCACGCTGGTTCAACCAGCAGCCAGTCACGTATACGCGTGTCGTTAACGAGAACGATCCCGTCCCCCACGTCCCACCCATTGTGGCTGGCTACATCCACACCCATCTAGAAAGGTACATCCAAGCTAACAAGTCAAGGATTTGCAACACAGATTCGATGGAAGATCCTGCTTGCTCGGCCTCCCGCACATTAGCCCTCAATCCCAGCGCCCATAACAATGCCTGGGATATGAAATTTTCCAGAGCAAATTGCTAAAAGAAATTTACGCCTGAACCACTCATAAATCAACCAAAGTATGGTAGAAAGTACAGTTTTTGCTTTAAATTCTCACATATTAAATATATTACTACTACCTGGCAATATACTACTATTAAATATTTAACCATCAATCTGACAATAAAAGCAACTTCTGACTACACAACACACTTTATTGTAAGAGACAACTGAATTATGAAGTTATCTTATGTTGAAACTGCAGGGCAAACCCCCTAGAAAGGCAAAACTCAATCTGATACTTAACTACTTCTGGGATGTAATTCTAGCCTATTATAAGCATTTCCCACTGATGGATACCCTTTCACTGAATGCCCTAAACAACCTTTTAATAAGATAACCCTATTTCCCTTATTTTCCAACTCTATCAAATTCAACTCTAAACAATGATACCGCAATAAAGAAAAACATATTTTAACATACCAACCATCAACAACAACCAATACTAAACCTGTGTGTGGATTTAGATTCGCTGGGGGCCTTGATCAGACTAGCATTTGAATCCCTGCAAATCAACAAATGCAAAATGGTCTCCTTTTGATATTGACCTGATGTGTCCCCTTTAACCAAATATGGATTGGTATCAATAAAGATGCCTTCTGATCCTTACCAGCCTCTATTCACTTGGAATACCTCAACTAAGACTACTAAGATGAAACTTCCTAGTATTGATCCCTAAGTTTTCTACCAATAAAATTAATTTCATCCTAGCGCATCAATTTTGAGTTGGATTTTAAGCGCTTATCTTCCATTTGTCAAGAAGATCCTATTTCATATACCCAAATCAGCATGCAAAAATCTATAGGCGCAAGTCTTATGTATTTAAGAACTTTGCCCAAGTTAACTGATATGCCAAGCAACAAAGCCCACCTTTTTAACCCTCCATTCCCAGCTGCATCTCTCTCATCAGTGGCAACAATGTACATAATTATTGATATCACAACATTTCTCCTTAGCTAGATCTACTTTGTTTATTACTTTATTGATTTAACTTGGCTATCAAGGTCCAAACTCAATAAACAGTATAAATCCAGTTCATCATGTGCCAAGGGCTTGCAATAGCACCAACCGTTTACTACACCAATCTTATCCCTTTTAAACTTTCCCTGAACCAGATATTAGATAATAAGAATCTCTCAAATAATACCAGATATCTAAAAGTTAACAGTGTTCATGCAGACTCAAATGAAAGTGTAAAAGTTTGGCTGTTAATGCAGCTATCAACCTTTTCACCACCAAGCCCACCAGAAAATATGGACCCATCAAGCTAAAGAACACTCTCTGAGACAGCAAGCAGCCGGTACACTACCTGGGTGACCCCATATCATATTAAGAACTCACCAACTCAAATAGATTAAATTATAGACTGAGAATGACCTTTAGCCAGCAAAGATCTGCAAGAAGTTTCATGGCAGCTCAGCAAGCTAGCCCAGAAGGGCCTATAAACACTTGGACTAACTAATTGGATTGCTTTTGGCAAGATCATCACCTATCTGAAGCAGGCAATGCTTTAGAGGCAGATTTTACTGGAAAGATCTGGCTGTCAGGATTGAATCATACATGGCCAAGAAAGTGCCCGCAAGTATCTGCAGTTTCTCTGAGGCTGCCATGAAAGATATTTCTCTCAAAAGAATAATAGTTCACCAGTAGCAGAATTGACCCTGGGCCTGTATTATATTGAGTCTGCTAATCTTGCAGGCGCTTGGACCACCCGCCTGTGTCTGTTTGGGGCTGGCCAATTTTTGAAGACCCACTTGCAAGGAAAAAGACTTCCAATCTTGTGAGCCAGGGCCCCAAATTCAGTCCAGCTATTATAAGACCTATTGGCACTGTTACCATTGCAAGATTTTTAAACTGGCCTAGAAAAGCAAATCTTTCCATTAGGGAATTGAATCTTCCTAGGAGTTATCCCAACTAGGTATGCAAGGAGATAGAAGGAGATGTTTGGATAGCCTAGGAGATTTCCCCTTCAGGAGGAGAAGGCGGTGTGTGTCTATAGTGAAACTTTTGTCCCCAGTGCATTGAAGGGTATTTGAATAGTCCATGAGCCAGGGATCTATTGGCATGAGCATCATCAGGTGAGGAATATTCTCAGTCAGTGGTGCAAGTGGGGCTTTCCAAAGATAGAGTACACCAAGGAAATAAGATTAAAAACCTGAGAAGAAGGGAAGTCCCCTTCATGGATGTTGCAGACTTAAATGGATTAGACAATAAGATGCCCACTTAGGGATCAAGCGATAAAATAATTGCACAATCACTTTATCTCACCCTTGTTTTGATAGGGTTAGTTACATTTAAAGTGCCTAGAAATGGGTGTTCAAAGCGCCTTTCAAATGTGCATGAGGTGTGGGCTTTACTTCTGAGGTTATAAATAGGACAACATAGATATTGCCACTTTCCTCCATTAAGCAAGGTGCGTGAAACCAGTCATTATCTTGAGTGGCTCTTTCTACTGTGCCTTTCCACTCTCCTCCTTTAGGAAGGTCCTTATGTCTGTGCCTCTTTTCCCCTGGTTGAAATTCCCCTGCCTCCTACTATACAACTGCAGCACTATCATAATAAATACCTGTTTTATCATTATATCCTTATATTCTTATGTCCTACCAAAAGCTGTCACTATACCATCTACAGGTATAGTATTAAGAGTGAGGATTCTGACTAACTGTTTGTAGAAAATAGCACCCAGGCTGCATATTTTACAGCACCGGGTCAATTCAAGTGTTTCCTCTTATTTTTTACTGAATAGTTTTAACTTAATCTCTTCAATGTTTCTCCATGTTTTCCTGTGTTCTTTTCCCCTCAGAAAAACTCAAACCTGTCTGTTGCTTGCTTCCTACACCCTTTAATGCCTAGACAAATCCCAGCCCTTGTCCCCAGAGTTTTCAAAAGCTGTTCCACATGAATCCATTTCTTTTAACTTTGATCAGTTCCCTGATAAATTATTTATGGCTTTCTTTAATATTTTTACTTATTTTTCCTTATTACTTTATTTATTCATTTCCCTTTTTCTCATCATTTTCCTTATTTCTTATAATATTTTTAATTCTTACAATTCTTTTATATCTTTAAATCTTTTTATGTAAGGGATTCTATCCCTTTCACAAACAACACAACCAATCTTGGATCCTTTAGTGCAGAGGGGAAATTGGAAACTGCATTTTTAAATGCTAAAATTGATAATACTTTCAATAACGGATCAATTAAATTATTAAATCTGCATTTGAAAACCATTAACAAATGCACTTTCAAAAGCAAAAACAAAAACAAAAGCAAGAGCAAAAGCCCTAACCAAACCAAGTATATAAATTCTACTCTAAATTTCAAAAATCAAGGTCCAGATGATAAGTCCAACAGTAACCACAGTATAGGTTTAAAATTGAGCTCCAAAACCACTACATCATCCAATCAACTCAAATTTAAATGTGTAAACACCAATGGCCACTGTTCAGAGGAACCATCTAGCAAGTCACAAGAAGCCAAGATACCAAGCCAGGGAAACATTCCTCATCCAAAGCCAAAATGCCATCCCCACCATGATGTAAAAGTACCCTGCAATGCAATAACCCAAATTACTTCTTCTTCTTGCATTGCAGGCTGCAGCCTGCTGGAGTCCTGCAAGGCAATACTTTCAATTCATTATTGAAGGATCATCTGGTAACCACTATGTTTCCTTCATCACTTGAGCTCAGTATTTAAACTGGAAAATCTTTCCCTTCCAAATTGCTCCAACAATTTCTTTTATTCCTATCAACCAATAAATCTATATTCTCAATTCTAAACACTTGATTAGTAGATTCTAAAGGTTCTTCCCCAACAACATGAAGTTTATCTTCCTTGTATGGACTTTTTGTGTGTTAATCAGTTATGGATAAGCAAATTTTAACTTCAAAAATCCCAAACCAACGCCTACAGACAAATCTAAAGACTCGATTTGGTATTGTTTTGGTCCACATCAAAGACATGCCCCTTACGTTGAAACAGCTCAATTCCCACCTATAATTCACCCCAAGGCCCCCTGGTTGGTCTTGGGGTACACCAGTGTTTATTACCTCCTCAATCACTTCACTACCTTCTTGTGAAGATTCCGCCTCTTTGGTCACCTTCACATGCTAATGATATGGATTCCAGTAGGTTCCACTCTGATCAAATTCAACTTGGGAGCTCTTCTCCATTCAATTGGAGAAAGACTTCCCAATGAATGGATCCCTGACAGTTTTTTGGAGCCCCTACTGAACCACCTACTGGGTGGTCCAGGTCAACATTTCACCTATAAATTTATCTTCTATGTTGCCCTCATAATTGTTACCTTCACCATAAGCTTCACCGTATACAAGATCCTGTCCCTCTTTTGAAAACCAACCACCTCAGAACCATGTGTTCCCAGAACCATTAATCAGGTCCAAACAGTGGTCCTGAACACCCTTTCTGCTGTTGCCCCAGGAGATAATGAGGGAAACAAGATCCTGATGCAGCTGGCCTTTTACAAATCCCTGTTTGAAACCTCACCAGAAAAATTTACCATTGACACACAGAAAGTGCACCACATGGCAGAAAAGCTTACTGGTAAGTCTTGCCTTTGATACGCCAAAGGAACCCTATAAGGAGAGGATCTTCTCAACATCTATGACCAGTTCTGCAACGCCTTCTTAGCTACAGTATCTCCAGCTCCAAACCCTGACCAGTTAAGAGACAAAATCTCCACTCTCTACCAAGGAAGAATGTCAGCCCAAGATTACACCAAAGAGTTTACCTGCCTCAAGAATGCCATTGGGATTGGCAAAAACAAAGCCTGCTACCTGTTCCGCAAGAAACTCTCTTTTGAACTAAAAATTTCCTTGCCCATCATGAGTTGCCAACTGACTTTGACTCCATGGTCAAGGAAGTAATTAAGTGGTCCACCAAGGTGAAGCAGCTCCCGTCCTGGGCCAAACCCCAGAGTCCAGCCTCCTTGCCTGCAACCTTTATCAAGGAAAACATAACCCCTCCCTTAAAGGATCAAGGAGAGATGCCCAAAGGACTGATCCCCAAGGAGGGGGGAGGATACCAACTCTTGACAGAAGAGAAACAACATCAAACCCAACTTAGACTCTGCATGTATTGTGGAAAAGCGGGACATTTAGCCAAAGATTGCCAAGCCTTGGCCAAGGTACAATCTCCTATTGCTCTTCTAGCCAGTTCTTCTAATAAAGAACCATCTCAATATTATGCCCTATTACCAGTCAAGATAGGCCCTGCTAAAACCTCGCAGGAAGTAAAAGCCTTATTAGACACAGGCACTATGGGAAACTTCATAAGTAGCTCCTTGGCCCAGCAATTAGGACTCCAGGAAGGACCTTCTGCTTGGGTAACCCTTGCCAACAAGTCACGCACCAAAGTAACTAGAATTGAGGGGGACCTAGGGGTCAAGGTGGGAAGAAACTATTTTGACATCAGGGTGTCCTCCTTGTTGAATTTGGCTTTTCCACTGATTCTGGGTTTTCCTTGGGCAAAAACTGCCTAGGCTGTATTAAACTTGGACTCAATGACACTCTCCACCCAGAAAGAAGGAATTATTTCTTCTATTCCCTTTGACCAAACGGACCATGAAGGAATCTTGACTCCAGAAGACACCATCAACGTCCTTGCTGCCTTGAAAGAGATATCCCAAGCCCAGATCCCTCCATAGCTTCAAGACCTGGCGGAAGCCTTTAGTGAATCCTCCTGCTCCCAACTACCCAGTTGCAGAGAGTCAGACCTACATATTGATTTAGTACCAGGATCAGTATCCACTTGGGGTAAGCTCTATCCAGTCAACCAAGCCCAGATCTTAGCCATGAAAACATACTTGGATGAGAATGTAGTAAAAGGATTCATGTGTTGTTCAAACTCCCCCTGCTCTTCCCCTATGTTCTTTGTGAGGAAATCAGATGGATTGCTAAGACCTGTGGTGGATTACTCAAATCTTAACAGCATCACAATCAAGAATCAAAACCCTATTTCCTCTGCTGAAACCCTCACCAATCAACTAAAAGGGGCAAAGGTTTTCTCCAAACTGGACCTTTGGAATGCCTACCATCAAATTTGTATAGCAGAAGGCCATGGATGGAAGACTGCTGTGAGAACCCCGTTTGGTCTGTATGAATATTTGGTAATGCCCTTTGGTCTAAGTAACGCTCCAGCAGCCTTCCAGGGGCTCATGAATGAAGTCCTTTTCCCTTTTCTGGATACTTGTGCAGTATTATACCTGGACAATATCCTCATCTACTCTAAGGGCCATGACTCCCACCTTGTCCACCTTTGAGAAGTACTCCAGGCCTTAATCAAAGCTTGCTTGTTCTGTAAACTGGAAAAATGTGAGTTATACAAGAATGAAATTGAGATCCTTGGCTACAACATCCTAGAAGGAGGCTTTGCAGTTGCCCTGTCCAAGGTCCAAGCTGTGGCAGATTGGCCCATCCCTACCTCCGCACCAAGCTTTGTGGATTCCTGGGACTAGCTAATTTCTGTTGTAAATTCATCAAAGACTTCTCAGCTATTGCTTTATCTCTCACACAACTCACCTTGGACAAAGTACCTTTCACATGGAATCCTGAAGCTCATTCAGCCTTTGACTGCTTGAAGCACACCTTCTCTTCTGCCCCTGTGTTACTACGCCCAGACCCAGAGTGTCAATTAATTCTGGTTACAGATGCCTTGGATTTTGCGCTAGGAGCGGTGTTGCTCCAGCTTGGGGAGGATGGAGAACTTCACCCTGTTACATTTTACTCCTACAAGCTCCTGGACAGGGAGCGCAATTATCATGTCTACAAAAAGGAATTATATGCCATAGTACGCGCCTTGGACCACTGGAGAAGATATCTACAGGGAAGTGAATACCCAGTCCACATTTGCACAGACCATAAAAACCTCCTATACTTTACAGAAAAACACAAGGTTTGCCCCCGCTTGGCCCAATGGGCCATTGACTTAATGACATACAACTTCCAAATTGAATACACTCCAGGTAAGAAGAATATTGTCCCTGACGCCATTAGCCGCAGAGAAGACCTTGACAACCCTGATACCTCCTACCATGTACACAACATCTGGCAAGTATTGGAACCTTCTTGGCTCCTGAACCTCATTGCTACCGCGTCTTTGTACACCAATCTGGATAAAGAGATCCAGGAGGAACAACTTCTAAACCCTCCAACTAGCACCACCAATCTGGAGATAAGAAACAACATCTGGTTCCATGACAACTCCCTGTTTATTCCTCAAGGCCCTCTTAGAGAACAAATCATCCAAGCCTTCCATGACAATCCTCTATCAGGCCATGGGGGTATTACTAAAATCCTCAAAAGGATCTCCTGACAATACTGGTAGCCCACAATGAAGAAGTTGATGGGAAGCTACATAATCAAGTGCCTTGAGTGCTGTCAAAACAAGACCTCCTGCCAGAAGCCTCAAGGACTCCTGCAACCTCTACCAATCCCTCCTCAACCATGGTCTTCCATATCAATGGACTTCATATTAGAGCTACCCAAAAGCCAGGGAAATACAGGAATCCTAGTGGTGGTGGACCGCCTAACCAAGTATGGTATCTTCATCCCCTTCTCCACCGCCTCCTCAGAAGAGACTGCTCAGATGCTCCTCAAGAACATTTTAACCTATCATGTAATACCAAATGACATTGTCTCAGACCAAGGAACCCAGTTCATATCCAAGTTTTGGTCTAGCCTGATGAAAGGGTTGGGAGTCAACACAAACCTCTCCACCTCATTTCATTCCCAGACTGACAGACAGTTGGAAAGAATTAGTCAGGTATTGGAGGCTTATTACAAAACTACATCAATGCCCAACAGAATAACTGGTCTGAGCTTCTACCAGTAGCTCAATTAGCCTATAACACCAGTCATCACATATCCATTGGGATGTCCCCCTTTAAGGCTAACTATGGATATGACCCCAAAGAAATTCCTTCTCAAGCAGAAACAACCCCAGTTCCACAGGTCAACAGGCATCTAAATGACCTCTCCACCATTCAAGCCAGACTTAAGGAAACACTAAATAAATCCGTTCAGTCATAAAAATTTGCTGACAAACACCACAGAGAGCCTGAAGAATACTCCCCCGGATCCCTGGTGTTCTTAGACGCTTGCAACCTACACATCAAATGGCCATGTCAAAAATTGGGACCCAAGAAGATAGGGCCCTTGGAAGTTATACAAAATAGTTTCCCCTGACATATCAAGTCCCCTGCCAGAAGGATCCACAGCCCATGACGTCTTCCATGTCAGCCTTCTCAGTTGCTACCATGTATCACCAGAAAACCTCTCTTAGGCCAAATGGAAACCCCCCTCTGGTGATGAATCATCTTCCTGAATTGGAGGTGGAAGAAATCATTGACAACAAAATGATTTGTAACAAACCACACTACTTGATCAAATGGGTAGGATATGGTATGGAATCAAACAGCTGAGAACCCATTGACAATTTGACCAGCTGCCGGGACCTCGTGAAACATTACCATCAAGCAAAAGGGGTGGGCAAGGCCCTAGGGGAGGCTAGTGTAAGGGATTCTATCCCTTTCATAAACAACACAACCAATCTTGGATCCTTTAGTGCAGAGGGAAAATTGGAAACTGAATTTTTAAATGCTAAAATTGATAATACTTTTAATAACGGATCAATTAGATTATTAAATCTGCATTTGAAAACCATTAACAAACACACTTTCAAAAACAAAAACAAAAGCAAGAGCAAAAGCCCTAACCAAACCAAGTATATAAATTCTACTCTAAATTTCAAAAATCAAGGTCCAGATGATAAGTCCAACAGTAACCACAGTATAGGTTTAAAATTGAGCTCCAAAACCACTACATCATCCAATCAACTCAAATTTAAATGCGTAAACACCAATGGCCACTGTTCAGAGGAACCATCTAGCAAATCACAAGAAGCCAATATACCAAGTCAGGGAAACATTCCTCATCCAAAGCCAAAATGTCATCCTCACCATGATGTAAAAGTACGCTGCAATGCAATAACACAAATTACTTCTTCTTCTTGCTTTGCAGGCTGCAGCCTGCTGCAGTCCTGCAAGGCAATACTTTCAATTCATTATTGCAGGATCATCTGGTAACCACTATGGTTCCTTCATCACTTGAGCTCAGTATTTAAACTGGCAAATTCTTCCCTTCCAAATTGCTCCAATAATTTCTTTTATTCCTATCAACCAATAAATCTATATTCTCAATTCTAAACACTTGATTAGTAGATTCTAAAGGTTCTTCCCCAACAACATGAAGTTCATCTTCCTTATATGAACTTTTTGTGTGTTAATCAGTTATGGACAAGCAAATGTTAAATTCAAAAATCCCAAACCAACGCCTACAGAAAAATCTAAAGACTCAATTTGGTATTGTTTTGGTCCACGTCAAAGACATGCCCCTTACGTTGAAACAGCTCAATTCCCACCTATCATTCACCCCAAGGCCCCCTGGTTGGTCTTGGGGTACACCAGTGTTTATTACCTCCTCAATCACTTCACTACCTTCTTGTGAAGATTCCGCCTCTTTGGTCACCTTCACATGCTAATGATATGGATTCCAGTAGGTTCCACTCTGATCAAATTCAACTTGGGAGCTCTTCTCCATTCAATTGGAGAAAGACTTCCCAATGAGTGGATCCCTGGCATTTTCCTTGTTCATCATCCCCTTTTCTGTTCTGTTCTTTATTTGCTTATTATTCTCTATTTCTAACCTCTTCTGCTAGCCTTTACCTACTTATTTTTCTCCTTCTTGCTGCTGCTCTCCACAATTATCTTTCCCCTGTTCTGCTACTCTCCATCAGTCAGCACCTCAGACTCAGCCAATAAGTCTCCACAAGTGAATCAACTTAGACTTGACCCCCATCAGTGAACTACACCTTAAGACATCAGCAACAGACAATCCTCATATCTTGCCACTGTTTTACTCCCTCAAGTGGTTAGTTTGAGCTTTCAGTTGCAAGGTAACTAACTTCACCTCCCGGTAACCTTTTGATCATCAAGTTCTGTAGCTGTTTCTCTGGACAGCTACCTCAGTGATGGTTGGGCATACCCAACCTTGTCCAGTAACTTCAAGGCTTCCTCTAAGTCACTTGAGGATCATGAGAGGAACTTCACCCCTCCACCTTGGGTAAATTTGACCCCGTGAATGCTTGCTCTCCTCAATTTTCACAAATCACCATCCTACAGCATGCAAAAAACCCAACCCACTGCCATCCCTCTGCTATCTGCTGCTCCTTATAGGCCCGTGCTAGATACAGCAATAAGCAAGCAATATTTACCTGTCTCAAGCAATCCTTCCCTCCTTGGCCAACATTAGCCCCGCCTGCAGAACTGGTCACTGTGGATCATCACCGGCACCAAAAATAGGACTCACTATATGGAGGTGGTGGAGAAGAGGGGTTAGAAAGCGCCTGGGGTGAAAATGGCTAGTTTCATCCCCTGTCAAATTGAGGGGAGTGGCTCTTAAGTGCTACAGATCTATCATTGGCCAGGGGAAATGGAGGCCAGGCTCTATGGGCAATTGACCCTTGGTCCCAAAACTGCTTCTTACGTACAATTGAACAAGTTATTGCCCATGGTGAAGCAAAGGCGTCAAAACAAGTGGGCAATCAGGAAGGTGTTTAGCTGGTCTTGACCTAGACAGGCTATGTTTTGGCCGATCTGTCTGGGAATGCAGTACTTTGGGGAGTGACTATGTCTCCACCAAGTCTATAGGTGAACCTCTTGGCCAAGTTGGAAACTTGAGCCTACCCTCTCCCATGACAGCCAGCCAGACCTTTCTGCAGCAGCCACAATATCTTGATAGCTGCCCCCCTCTGTATACAAACCTAGCAGTAGCCAACCTTCCGGAAATACAACAGGGACAACTATCCCCAACCCTGCAGCCAGGATAGCTCAACTCCCCAGGTATTCCTTCTGTTCCTGGAAGCCTACCAAGGCTATAAACTCCCAGCACCTACCCCTACAATAAACCTACCATTTCTTGCTCTACGCATATTTCCATTGAGGGTGATCTGCATAAACTGTGCGGGATTCATTCTCAGGCTCTAAGCTTTCATACTGTTGCCAAGCCCCAGCCAGTAGATTCCCCTCCTAGGTCTAAGCCAGTGTTCTCATAACCATAAACAATAGTAGCAGTTAATTCTTCAGAGGACCAACATTGTATTCTCTTTGAAGAGGGGACAGGATCTTTTATTATAGCTATCCCCATTTTGTGAACCCTCCCCAAGGTTCCCACAGAATGGTTTCCCAGGTCAGCCAGCCATTGGGAGGCTTGGCCAGAATCAATCTGGCTTGTCAAGTTAGAGTTGTC
The DNA here is from genome assembly GCA_014839935.2 of Entomophthora muscae. NCBI lineage: Eukaryota > Fungi > Entomophthoromycota > Entomophthoromycetes > Entomophthorales > Entomophthoraceae > Entomophthora > Entomophthora muscae. The sequence goes on from QTSX02003760.1 coordinate 82,778, forward strand.
CCAACCCAGGCTGGCCAACCAGCCAGAAGGTGTTGATGGGGTAACTGTTGTGAATGCTGCCATCCACCGTGGTTTGATTTTGCTTTTGGTAAAATTTTGAGGATAGATCCCTCTCTTTCACCTTTGCCCTTTGAAATGAGGCTGGCTCCAGTTTGGGAAATACAGCTGTTTGGTTTCCTGATCCTGCCCAGCTCACTCCCCCCACCCATGCTTGTGGCCAGGGATCCTACCATCTGTGTACTGTTTCTTAATAAAGCTACCCCATATACAATCCCGTTCTCAATACCCAATAAAGTTAAAGTTCTATCCACACTTTTGTCTTTGGGTCTCCAGGTACTTTGGTGCCTCTCTAGCCACGTCTAGCATATATTATTCATTCAGGGCCACAAGGTAATCACATAGCCTTCCCTACCACACCAACTGAGACTTAGTATAAACCCAATCCTGAGGTTAGGATTCCTAGTTGTGTATCTATGCCACATTTAGGTCACAGCAGTAACCGTGATGGGTAATGACAAGGATATCCCTGAACATTGGTGACCCATCAGGGTATATCCGCCTCACAAAAAATGGGGGACTATCACAGAGAGTAGCGTGGCTTGGGAACCCTTGGCAGGAGGGCCCCAGCAGGGCTTGGTTAGCTTAGGATGGGAGTCAGTCAGACTTGCAAGCGGGGGTTGGTATTTACTGGGGGAGGGCCGTCCTTGAAGTGCTGTTGCTGTTTTGGAATTGATGGGATGATGAGATCATGGACTAATGATTTTTCTGTACTTAGTTTGGGATGGTTTCCATTTTGCTACTGCTCCAGCAGAAAACTTGGCCACTGCCTTACCTGCCTGTAGAGGATAATGTCTTTGGACCATGCTTTACTTTCCTCCAGGTGCACCTTACTGCCCAGTATGGTTCTCTGAGTACCCTCTCAAGCCTGGGTACAAGGAGTTCACCTTGGAAAATGTACTCGGTTTTGACTGCCTGGATAGACTGAGAACCCCATGGAAAGCCTATCCCAAGGGAGCTTGGTACAAGCATCCTGCTGCCCTTTTCTGTGAAATATACAACCATCTCCCAACCTATCAAACTGAAACAGATCCTCCTCCTACTCCCAAACCTGGCTGCTTGCCTCCCAGTCAAGATCTTTCACCCCCTCTGCTAACCAATATGTAATATTAGCCTGCATCACCCTTGCAGGTTTGATTGGCACTATAGTACCCACCACGGGATCCTAGGCTATGGTAGGCTGCCCAGCCTCTTGCCTGATCAAGTTAGCACCTCACTTATGGTGGGCCCCACCCTCCTCTCAACACCCTATGCTGGCAGCGGAGACCAATGGTCCCTCTACCTGGACGGGGTATCCTGACGATGCAGTGGCTTGGTTATACCGGTACTCTGGTTAAAGCTGGCAGGGTTGAGCTCAAGATACCCCGCTGACCAGGAAGTCCTAGCTATGGCACTGGTGATGATCTCTATATGCACGTGCCCCATACTAAGAAGCCCAAGCTACGGATGAGACCAAGGGATCTATGACCCATATTGTATAATCGGTCTCCTATCCGATTAGGACATGGTTCGGTTTGAAAGGGAATAAAGCGCTTCTCTTTTGATGCTGAATCATGTAATATTGTTTGCTGGGTATATTCCGAGTAGGGTGCATTGGTTTCCAAGATTGAGGTTTATCTGCTATTCATCGTCTAGTACTGGTAGAGAAATGCTAGCGTGGTTTAGGATCAATCGAAGTTATTTATCAGGGTTGGAACTGATCCAATGTGGTTGGCTTCAGTGACGTGGTTTTTATTATTCTGATCTACCTTTGTAGAAAGCATTGTGGTGTATAGAATTACAAGCCAACCGGCGGTTGATGGGTTTCTGTTTAATAATGCCACAACATAGCCAAGTTAAGGATTGTAGGAGTTTGCTTAGACGGTTGAAATAGTGAGTTGACTAGCTTATCTGATTAAATTGCATGATCTCGGTGCTTGGTTTAGCTTTAGTTGACACTATTGGATGGCTATCCAAGTACCATTTAGTGTTGATTTAATGGCAGCAGCTGCTGTCGAATGGGATTGAAGTTTGGTTACGTGAAATTTATTAAAGTTCAATGATAAGCTTTGTACAGGGGATCTGGGCTAATGGCGACGACCACCTCTGCCTCGTGCCTGCCCACGACCAGATCCACCCATACGGCTGTTCCCTAGAGGCAAGCTGCTGCACTGGGTGCCACATGAACCTTGGATCTCGCCCAGCGCATTCACGAGCTGTTGATCGGGAACCCGTACAACTTCATTTGTCGATGACTTGTAAGCTGAGCCAAGCCGGGGCAGAGCTCTGGGCTCCGAGGTCGATGGAGCACAGGAGATCAAAGCAACCAAGTGGAAAACAAACTTTGCATACTTCATGGCGAAACTCGTAGCCCTCCCAAGCTTAAATAGAAAGGTTTCTGGGCCTGAGACATCTGATGGCCACCCTTACAAAGCATGAATCTGCCTTGGAGGCCCATAGGTTGTAAACATACCGTTACACGTCAAACATCTACTCAACCGGGGTTTCAATATAAAAGTTAGTTGTGGCACGGCATAACACTAGCTGTTGCCGCAACCAAGATTTGGGTACAGATATGGACACCAACCGAAATGTATTCTGCTGTGATGGCATGCTGGCTAACTGAAACAATTCCACATGCCTACCAGCACGCAAAACTAAGCAATGCTGATGATCAAACCCTATCCAACGCCAATTAACACCATTCTCATCCTACACCATAATCTTATCTGTTTTAAAACATTTCACTATCCCAATCTCTCTAAACATCCGCTCCCTCTAATAACCTCGTTTACTCCAAGCAGCCCCACACCAATAGTCAACCACTCTCCCGATTTAAAGTTCCTAAAATAAACACAACCTTGACCCACTTGTGGTTCACGATTTCATGCAATATGGCAAGGTGAACCAGAAATCAAAATAAAGAAGGAAAATATAATGAACATAAATCATTCTGCCGATAGAACCCAGAGTCATCCTGCAAGTGACCTAGAATCCAGGGTTCTCATGATTTGCAACTGGACATGCCAAAGTTGCACAATGCCACCATACCCATCGAAACATTATCCACCCAGGAGATTCTCAGCCAGTATACTAAATCTGCTACGCCCTGCCAACTCTGCATCCACCTAAACAGGGTCCAGGCGCTAAATTTTGGTTATCCCGAGACAACTCATTAATAATATTTGGGTTTCCTTTTTATAGACTATAATAAAGATCATATTGGATAGAGACACTGGTCTCTTTCTAGACCTTTAGACAAGATCCCCGTGTTGACAACCTAAAGCTAAAACTCATCAGCATCTCTTGATAATGATAAGGAGTGCCTTTTGGGGAAGCTTCAAATATGGAATTAGGAAATAAGAGAAGTATATTTTATTGGATAATACCTTAGACTTATATAGACTTGCCTGTGGCAGAGATTTAGTTGGGTCAAACCTAGGGGTTGGCCATGTGCGAGATGGGTTTGAGCCACTGGATACTTGGACAGTCATGTGATATTGCTTGGTTATCATTCTCAGTATGACAAACGGTATATTGGAAGGGCACCAAATCAGGCAATGGCTGGATGTTAAGTAGGTTGGTGGTAGCCAGAATGCTTGTACATCCAGACCCTCAACACCTCCCCTTAAGGGGTTACTCTGGTGCATCAGGAGGGGGCTCTGTTTTCACGGCTGCCGCCTGATGCTCCTGGAGCTGTTTACTATTTGGAACCAGTCTGGTCAAGTGTTCTCGTTTACTGAGGCGGAGACAGGTTCTGTGGTATTTCTTGACAATTGGGGTTTTGGCACCTTGGAATTTTACTAGATAGGTGTTGTGATCTGGTCTGTACTTGATAATTCTTCCTGGTCTCTGGTGTACTGAGTCTAGTTTATTTCTGTTGCCAGCTACATCCAGACAGGGGAGTTGATGGGAAGTGGTTCCTCTGTGGAGGTTACCTTTTGTGTCTTGAGCCTCTTCATTTCAGCCATTTTAGCTTTGAAGCGGATGTGTTGTAGATTTGGTACTTGTTCAACTGTGGGAGGTTTCCCCGGGGGGATCTTCACATATGATTGATTGTTGCGGGTGACTATTTCTGGCTTGTACACATATGTTAGTCCCAACAGTGAGTAGCCTGTCCCTTGATTGGTACAAACCTGGGATACTAGTAATGCATGTTTCACGTATAGTGGCCATGTGTCTTTGGTTTTGCCATTCATTATTTTCTCCAGGGTTCTGATAAGGCTGCCGTTCAGGCGTTCAACTCTGCCGTTGGCCTGTGGCCTGTAGGGCAATGTTGTGGAGTGCTTAATGTCCTTTGTTTTTAGATTGTCATTTACCACGTGGCCTGTTAGCTCTTTTGCTCCATCTGTTATGATGTAGTCTGGAGTGCTGTAGTCTGCTATGATTGCTTTGTTAATGAATTGGTTGATGGTCTCTGCTTTATGGTCCTTTGTTGCCCTCAGATGGGCCAGTGTGTGGCAAAGCCAATAGCTACAATTAAGAACATTGGTTTGTTTTTGTTTCTGGGAAGGGGCCCACTACATCTAGCCCCCAAACCTTGAATGGTTCAGGGTCTGGTACTGGGTTGACCATTGGCTGAGGAGCCTTTGTGCTGGTGTATTTCTTGCACACTGTGCACTTTTTCAGAACATCAACTATATCTTGTTTGAGGTTATGCCACCATACTAACTCTTTTAATGTGAGGTATAGGTTTTTAGCCTTTGTATGGCCTAGTAGGCAGTGATGTCTTAATATGGTGTCAACTCTTTGTGCAAGTGGAATGTACGGGACATGTTTGTTGTTAATGATTTGTTATAAAGTGCCATTTGATACATGGAAGTGCTTTTTGTTCCTTACTAATGTATCATTGGTCAGTGGGTTGTTGAGGGGTCTTTTCCTTTGGTTTTATACTCAGTGTTGTACAGGTTTGGCCAGTCAGGGTCCAGGTGGTCAGGGTGATCCTCTCTAGGCTGACATAGTCTAGTGAGAGCATCAGCTGTGACCAGCTCTGCCCCCTTTTTATATTGGATGTTCAAATTAAGCTGTTCCAGCAGGGACATCCATTTGACTTGCCACCAAGCAAGTGTGTTCTGAGTTTTGAAATATATTAAGAGGTTTATGGTTAGTTAGTACTCAGACGTTTAATTGTCCTTCCAGATAACATCTCCATTTCTTGAATGTGTGATATATTGCTAGCAATTCCTTATCGTATATTAGGTATCTCTGCTCAGTAATAGTTAATTTTCTGCTTTCATAACATACTGACAGGAAGTCTTGCTGCCCTGGCTGGCAGATGCGCAGGACTGCGCCAATGGCGGTGTCACTGGCATCTGACTCAAGCTGGTAGCACCTGTTATTATTAGTTATTGCAAGATTGGTGCTTTGATCAGAGCTTGTTTTAAAAATTGGAAATTCTTGTCACATTTGGGTGTCCAGATGAATTTCTTTTTGGCATTACTCTTGGTTAAGTCATTGATTGGGTGGTTAGTTTTCTGCAGTCTTTGATAAATTTCCTTAGGTAAGCTACCATACCAAGAAAGCATCTAACTTGTTTAACAGAGGTGAGGTGTTGCATGTTATTTATGGCTTTTATTTTGTCTGGATCTGCTTTGATGCCACCGTCAGAGACAATGTGGCCCAAGAGCAGGAGTTCCTTTTCCATAAATTGACACTTACTTGGTTTTTCATAAAGCTTGTGCTTTGCAAGTTGATCAAGTGTCTCACGGACATGTGTGAGGTGTTCCTCTTTTGTTTTTGAGAATATGATGATATCGTCAAGGTAGCGTAATGTATTTAAGAGACCGTTTAGTGCTTGGTTCATCATGGTGACAAAAGTCGCAGGAGCGTTGGTCATCCCAAAGTTCATTACCCTACACTCAAAGGATCCAAATTGCATACATAATGCAGTCTTTGGTATGTCCTTTTCCTTTACTTCAACTTGGTAGTAAACTGAGGTGAGGTCAATTTTGAAGAAAAATTTGGCTCCTGATAGTCTTGTAAACAGATCCTCTATAAGTGGAAGAGGGTACTTATTCTTTACTGTGCTTGCATTTGGTGCTCTGAGGTCAGTTACTAGACGCAGAGTGCCTCCCTTTTTCTTTACAGAGAACACTACTGCCCCCCATGGGGATTCAGACAGGCAGACAAATCCTTTTCTAGATTGTCCTCAATATGGGTTTTGAGGTTTTGGGTCTCCATGGGGGAGAGTCTGTAGAGGGGTGCCAGTTTGGGCATGGCTTTACATAGGTCAATGCCATGTTTGACCTCTTGTTCAGGGGTAACTCTGTGAGTTCTTCTTTGAATACATGGGCATATTCATTTAGGAGTGCCACAAGTTCTGGGCATTGGATCTTGGTTGTTTGCATGTTATTGAACTCAGTGTACCTCATTATGTGGAAGGTAATATCTTTGGTTAGACGTTCTGAGTTGTCTTGGTTTATGATCTTGACAAATACTGTGTCTTTTAGGATGAGATCATTAGGTTCTTTGAGGATGTTAAAATTTACTCCGTTGCGTTTGATGGTCATGGTTTTTGTTTTCCAACATAGTAAATTTCTCTCAGGTGAACCGGTCCATGCCTGCTACAATGTTGTAGTTTATGTTGTTAATGACAAGTTCCTTTGATGGACGTTTGTATGCCTTGGAGGTCAATTCTGAAAGGAGTTTTTTTGCCTTTGAGTAGAACCTTTGATTTTCTGCCATTCTGGCGTATTTGAAGTTGGATTTGACAACTGGTATTTTGTACTTGGTTACAAAAGGTTTTCTAACCATAGTGTGTTGTAAACCAGAGTCAAATAAACTTTATGTGTATGTGATTTGTAAGTGCATGGGTAGACAAGGAGTTGTGAGTGATCTTTAATTTTTACGTTTATAAAAATGGAGGATTGCAGGACACGTGGGATGCAAGCAGCAAAGTTTGTGCCTTGGTACAGTTTCTTGTCAAGTTGGGGGGAGAAAGGGGCACTTAAGCCTGTTCACCCTCCTCTTTTCCTGTTCCTCTGTTTTGAGACCTTCAAGGTCAGAGAATGTGGGGTCAGATTCATAGCAGGTTGCTATTTCAGCATTGTTAACTTTGGCGGTGTCCTCTTTCTTGGGACGGGAGCAGCTTGCGCTTTGGCTGCAATTGCCATTGTTGCAATTGGAATTGCCGTTGCTATGGTTGGTGTTCTGGAGTTTATTGCCATTGGAGTTTTCTCTGCCATTGCCATTTGAGGAATGATTGCCGTTGCGTGCAGTATATTACATGTTTGAGCGTCTTTCCACATGCTTGGCTTCTGCAATGAGCGCGGGCATGAAGGTGTTGGCCTCTGGGCGGATGAGGGTAGCAACAGAGGGTTTTATTATGTTGATGAATGAGGCTCTGGTGCGTATGTTATCAGCTTGTGCTGGGTTTTGGATTTTGTTATGTATTTCCTTGAATTCATTGGCATAGGCTGTAATAGTGGTCTTCTGAAGAAGATCACTGAGCTGTATTGCAATGTCTTGGAGGGATTTGGTGATGTGGAAGTTGTGCATGATGTCCACTTTGAACTCTTCCCAGTTGTCAAGCTGGTTGTCAGTTTGTGAGCCAACCCAGGTGGCAAACCAGTTAGCTGTGGTCTTGTATAGGCGCTTGCTGGCTTCCTGGACCCATTTCTCATGAGGGATGTGGCTGGTGCATAGTTTAGCGGCTGAGTGGTCTAGCCAGTTGATGATGTTTTCTTTGTTTTTACCAAAGAACTTGTCAATACCAATGTATTTGGTGTTGGTCACTTCACCTGTGATAGGTGGTTGTGTGTTTGTTTGTGGTTGAAGAGAGTAACTGTATTGAATTATCTTTGCTCATGCTTTGGGCATGACCAGATGTCATAAAATATGCAGCCTGGGTGCTGATTTCTACAAATAGTTAGTCTACTACTTCTTTATCTTAATACTATACCTGTTGTGGTATAGTGACAGCCTGGGTAAGGACAGAAGAATAAAAGAAGATAATAAGATAAAACTGGTGTTTATTTAGATAGTATCCCACTTATATAGTGTGAGGCAGGTGAATTGCCACCAGGGGCAGGGAGGCACAGACAGAAGGACTTTCCTAATGGAGGAGAGTGGATTAGCATAGCTAAAAGTCCACCGCATGAGAACAACCACTTCCATGTGGCTTTCCTTAAGGAGGTAGATATAAATAACTTTGTTGTTCTATTTATAATTGTGGAAGTAAAGCCTGTGCCTTGTGCGCATTTGAAAGGCAAATTGAACACCTGTTTTAGAGGCATTTTAAACGTCTTTATCCCTAGTAAAATCAGGATGCAATAGCGCAATTGTGCGACCTTTCTGTTGCTCAATTCCTAGATAGACAACTTAATGTCTAATCCATTCAATCTGCGACACCAGACCTTCAAATATGGTGCATCCACTAGGTATATCTTCATTGATGTTGTGGGCAAGGAAGTACGTTTTCCAGGTCTCCTGGGATGTGGCCTGATTGAGTATGTGAGCAAAGGTGGGCAGGTTTTGGTCAGTCATTTTCTCTTTCATGGGTGTGGTAAAAAAACTGTAGCTGCTACCAGTGATGAGGAGCACCTTTTGAGGAAGCTTCAAATATGGAAATGAGAGAGAAGAGAAGTATATTTTATTGAATAATACTTTAGGCTTATATAGCTTTAGCTGTGGTGGAGATTTAGTTGGATTATCCTAGGGGTTGGTCATGTGCAGGATTGGTTTGAGTCACTGGATACTTGGACAGTCATGTGATATTGCTTGGTTATCATTCTCAGTATGTCAAATGGTATATTGGAAGGTCATCAAATCAGGCAATGGCTGGATGTTAAGTAGGTTAGCAGTAGCCAGAATGCTTGTACATCCAGACCCTTGACAAAAGTTTAGCTGTTTTTGCTTATATACCATTTGGGGCATATTTGGCTGAAAGCCCCTCCAGTTCCTGAATCAACCTATGATTTGTATCACGTGGTCTGACATTAAAGTCATCCAAACCTAGATCTTTACCTAAAAGATCCCCTGTAATTCTCAGCTTATGAGAATTAACCTACAACAAGAAAGAGTCACATGACACCATTCATCTCAATGTATCAATTCAGCATGGAGCTTCCTCAGCTCCTGGCGCCAAACCCCTGTGGAATATACACATTCCCAAACTCAGCTATCAATGTTCCAACTGGGAACCAGCTTATCAAACCTAAATTTCTAGACACTGTTGCTTTTATTTAGTTATTGTTACATTTAATGTTTTTTGGGTGAAACCCCTGTTAAAACGCTTTGAAACTTGAACGAGGCACCACCACAGCGCTTTTAACCCAAATTTGGGGGTTTACTTATGGTTAACCTTAACCAAAAATCTGGACACAGTCAAGCCAATTAACCAATATAATTAAATCCTAATTAATTATATTCCCATGTATTTATCAATTAACCTTCCCGGTTAATTAAAGCCTTTTTGGGACACCTAGTCCCCAAGCTAGCTTTAGCCCATCTTGCCCCAATTACTAATTAGTCTGGCCTGGCTAATCACCCGTGTTCTATTCTTATATTAAATATAGATACCAAGTTTCCAGGGATCTTTATCTGCAGAACTCCAGTCAAACCTATCTACATGAAATAAACAGCAAAAACAGAACATCTTTATATTTCAGCTGTTTATTCGGCTAAATACCCAACAGTGACTGTTGTACGGTCACATGGTCCCAATATCATATCTGGATTTAGTCTTTGGCCACTCTCTACTTGAATAGCCGATGCATTTCTTGAAGAAATGATTCCCGAGAGGGATTAATCAACTGTGTTATAACTTGGGTTATTTCACTTGAAGAGCTTGGATATTTAGTTCCAGCTTTTTTAACCTTATTAGCCCCATAAATCCAGTATGGGTCCAGTATGGGTCCAGGGCGACTATTTGGAAGTGCTTCAATAACTTTATCGAGATGGGTTTATCACACAATAATCTTTGCCATTGTTTAATAGGGGATTGGAAAATTGAAATAAACCGGGGTATCTTTATTGCTAAGTAAATAAAATGCTCGGATTTCAAATAGTTGGGGGTAGATTATAATTACTACCAAGCTGATAAATTTTAAACAGTATTGCTTGAATTTATTAAGCTTCTGTTAAGATGGGCCGATTGACCATAAAAATCAATGTTTAAGAGCACCTAGTTTAATAAAAATCAAGGAATTTCTTGCACTTGCCAAGGTTCAAGCCCAAGTCAATGTCGATTAGATTACCAAGTCTATACCAAGCCCAGTGCCAACGAGGCTGCGCACTTCCGTGCAAGGGTCAGCGGGTTGAGGATACATTCACCATAGAAGTAATCCGGGCAGTCAGAGCCGTGCAAAAGTTTAGGGATGGTCTTAGAAGGGACCATCAGTACAATGGAAATGATAGATGTAAGCTTTGCTAATGAGTTCAAGTTGATGGCATTTTTTGTTGTAGATACAAGTGTTTATACTGTGAATTTGAGGTTCCTTGATTTTTCTACTTTGGTTCTAAAGTAGATTCGATTAGCCGGAATACTTTTGGACATTGAGTTCCAAGAAGGGCACCTCGTTTTTCACCAAATCAGATTCAAGTTCACAAAAACGATTTATCATATCAATTCGAAAATCAGATGTCTAAGTTAAAGTTCCTTTTTTATCTTATTGGTTCAGATAAAGTGAGATTATTTTCATTATTTATATGTAATATGAATATCGTGGAGCTCTAGTCAAAGAAAAAGATAGTGCGGGGCAATAAATCTCGGGCATCGTAAACTAGGAGATTCAAGCGATTAGTCCACACCCCGGCGCTTCGCAAGCGAGCGATCGAGGTTCAACCCGAATCCTTTCCTATTCATTTAAATTATTTACAAACAGTCGAATCCATAGCGATACTCGAAAGGGGCAATTTCCTAGCTTCAAAGTAGAAATACTCAGCGTCTGCAATCCATCATTCCTTCTTAAAGTAACAGGCACGTCGATTGAAATCCCTTTCTTTCAATGTCGGGAGCACACTCCCCCGTAGAAGATCGTGTTGGCTCGAAAGTTCTGGTTGGAGCTATACGATGGCACAAGTGGTGATATTGTTCTTAGAAGGAACATCGGAAGGGAAATCGAGAATACTTAAATCAGCCACGCTACTATAAAGGAAAATACAGATGCGTTTATTTAAAAGGGAAAGCATGTATATTGGTATCCATGTCGATCTACAGCGACATAATATGTGGAAGGTATCCAGCTATGTTTGGTTTCTACCGATGTCTGGCTATGAAACAGCTGATCTCATTTCGAATCCTGGATATAATTCTATATATCCAATCACCCTAGCGGCAAACTCCTGGATCCCTAGATGTAATGGCACAACCATGCTTTCTTGAGATGCTTAATAAATTTATTGTACTTGAAATTTACTTGATTATTCCCTTCGAAAAATTCACATGCCATTATTATTCTACTTTGAGGATAACTTTTCAAACCTTTTACCAACCACGATTAATCTAAACCAATTTCTATAAAGCGCTGCATAGATCTTAAGTCATATCAGTATATGCACTTGTCAATTCCAAAAAGCTTTCGATATCATCTTGATTGAGAGTTATGGCGAATCTAAATCTGGCCCAATCTCACGAATCCGAATGAGCCTGTAAAAGGGTTGCAAATATATACAAACCCCTCCCAGAATAAACTTTGGCTTTTACACCCAATTTCTTGGTTAAAGATAACAATCAGGAGGTTTTTTATTAGAATATAATATCCACTGTGTTTCCTTTAACTATCTAGTATATCCTACACTTACCTGGATCTAACGACAAAGTAGATTTCCCCAGGCAACATACCATCAGTTAGATTAAATCAGCATCTAGTGGCATAATAGAAAAGAATACTAAGATTGTTAAACATGTGCCCCCCTTGGCCCATTTCCAAATATCTTCTTACAATTGCTTATTATGCAAATTATTTATAATTTGAATCGTGTAACCAACCAGGCAAACAATTTCAAGTAGAGATCGGGAGTTGATAAAGATGTAAAGTTTTATTCTAAAGAACCATTGTTGACAGAGATAATAATAGCTACATTTATAAATAAATGATTTGGTATTAAAATAGATTTCTTATAATAGCTGTAAGTATCATGTATATGGTAAAAATGTGAAGCATATGTCAAAACAGCATACTCAACCCGCCAGCAAGGCTCCGACCAAGCAGGTTCATGACCTGCAACCCAACTTCCCAGTGACTTGGAGCCAAACTAGATAGTTGACTCAAATTTCCAGATCCAACAATATGAACAAATGATGATCCCTTACGGTGGACACCTCAATTTGGCGCTTGACTCATTATCAGGATCAAGCCACCCCCTCCACCATCCAACCAAGTGATCAACACAATCATGTTCCTGTTATCCATGATTCACAATGACTATATAATAACTATCTCTCAATAAAGAATATTTACTAGTTTCCAAAAAATTTCCCCTTGTAACTCTTCTAAAACAGCACAGTTACAACACATATTGTTATTTACAGTTGTAAGTTCTGAGCTACAGCATGTTGATAAATATTTAGCCTTTTTCAATGAAATACAATCTACTTTTCATTTATAAAGGATATTGCAGGTCTGCTGGCATAAGATAAGTTTATTCAGATACTATTTCATTTGCTGGGATGTTATCCATCCAGCAGCCGCAATATAGTTATGGAGAAGATAATTAGGATCTTCTTGTTGAGCTTCAAGGTGTAAACCCCCAACTCACAGAGTTGGATCTCAAAAATCTCCAATCAGACGCTTAACTTTATGTGTTCCTTACATTGAAAAATTTCTGCCCATTTTAAATCCATTATGGTTTTATGGATCTGAGCTCTATATACCCCATCAAATTGGCTTCTTGTGGGCCATCTTGGTTCTCTAAATCCTCAATAAAGCAATATTCAGTAGATCCTGTTGAGGGCTTTACTTTTTCATAGAAAGCATTCCCCATTGTCTAATCCATTGGATTTGAAGATTTGTTATAAAAGAATTGTTTTGTTCCAATGTTTGATGAGATATTGGGATTGAACTTAATTCAATTTCCTATTCTCTTTGTGGCCATTTTATTCATGATTTTCAATAATTTCTCTGTCTTATATTCTACTACATTCAGAGCACTAAAGATGCTTATCACTATCTATATGGTTTGGGGGTGTCTTGATTGATGCTGCTTTTTTTTAGAAATACAATCATGTTTGGAGTTCAAGACAACATCAAAAGGGACACAGCTAAAAGATAGGAGATAAGGAAGGGATTTAAGGTATGGAGGTTAGGTGTGTGAAAGGATGTCCTTCCATTTGATACCTCACAGTATATCATAGATGAAGAGGCTAGTTCCTCCATCTGTTTAAAGCCTCCATGTACAGTATGTCTCTATCTGAAATTTTGGACAAGGGTCTTTTCCACCAGAGCAAAACTTTTCTCTCATAAGATCTGGTCTACAAGGACTGTCATCAAAGATTCCTCAATAAAGTTTGTATATATTTTCCAGAGTGTCATATGGTATGCAATTGCTCTGAAGAGCTGGGGTTCATGTTTTAGTCCCATCATGAAAAGTAAGTCCAACTTAGGGCAAAAGAGCTGGTTAAGTCCTAGCATTTGGGCAATTTGAGTCCAGAATCTGGGGACTATACAACAGACAAAATACTGGCATTCCAAATCTGCATCATTTTTACAAACATAGTCTGCATTAATGATGTGGTGTTCTTGGGGGAGTGTTTCTCACTCCAGAAGGCTTCATTAAATACTCTTCAGGTCATATTCTGCTGATTCATTGTAACTAGAAGGTATAGGCCAGATGGCAGAACTGAGTGGATGTGATGAAAACTTTTGGGTTATTATCTATTCATCTTTGGATAAACTTGGGGATTTGATAACTGGATTCTCTCCCTTGAAATTGTGTGGTATTGTTTGGGCATAGGTATAGACCTGCAAAAAAATTTTGTCTAGAAAACTAAGTTCATGTTTATCTTCCTAATCCTGAAAGTGGCTGATATCCCTTAAGGTCCCAATCCTATAGAGTTACTTTGGAGTTCCTGGATATCACCTACTTGTTTGTCCTCATGATTAATAGACATCTTTGCCAATGCTCTGTTGTGCCCTTAGGTGCACCCATTCTGGGTGCTTCATGAACCATGTTCTCAAATGAAATGTGGAGGAGTTTGCTATACCAATAGCCCTTGTCCAATTCACTGCTCAATTAGCTGCTTGTGACACGCCATGCACTGACATCAGTTCTCTCAGTCCTTTTCCCATATCTGCTGGCTCTGTTCACTGTGGTTGAGCGGGCCCATCCCTCCAGGTAACCTAATTTTTCAAGCTTGGCTTTCAACTTTCTTCACTGGTAGCCCTGATTACTTACATATTTATTCTAAAAGACTTTAATCTAAATAATATTTCCTTTATAAAAGAGGCACGTAAAAAGGTCTTTAAATTCTAAAGCTGATTGTAGGTTTACCGCTGATATTTGTTAAACTTAATAGAATGTAATTTTTTCTCTGTATAATAAACTATTTAATATTCCTTGAAATGACGTAGTGCACCTGCTTGTGAATAAAAATAAATAAAGTATTATAAAAACTATTGTTATAGATAATTAATGAAAAAAATTAAAAATAATCAAGTGATTTAGTGACCTAAATTCGAATGTAGGAAATTAATAGCATTGTAATCAGTGCTCTGCAGTGCTGACATTGGTGGACAAGTCGAGGAGTCTCTTACATTTGCCAACATTCAAATCCAAGCCAATGTCGAGGAGATCACCCAAGTCAATGCCAAGCCCGATTCCAATGAGGCTGCGTGCTTTTTCGCAGGGATCGGTATTATCGGGGTATTCGGGCTCTCCGTGACAGTTTCCGCCAGGGTAGCACTGACCATCGGAGACGCTAAGGGGCTTGGGGATGTTCTTGGAAGACACGGCTAATGTAAGAGCCAAGGCACAGACAAGCTTTACTACTGAGTTCATTTTGAGTTGATGATATCTTGGGTTGTAGTTGTAAGTATTTATACTGTGTATTCATGGGGGCTAGAATCCTTCTTAGCGGCCTAGATAGATCACCAGGAACAATCCCAGTTGCGTTTAGCCGAGATTGTTTTCTAAATACAAGCCTGCAATTAGCATCAAACAAAAAAGTTCGAGCGCTGTCTCCAGATTCAAGGAGGTGCTGCGGTCGGTCAAATATTATTGTCTACGCTTCTATTTATGCTTCATCATTACATAGTCCACAAACATTCGTATTATTAGATAAATCAAGAACAAATTTCTTCACAGCTAAGACAAAAAAAAGCTAGAGTAACTTAAAGAGTTTATATATATATATCAGTACTTCAATAACTGAAAATTACATTAGGAAAAATACATCTTATTTTGCTGTCTCTTCAGTTAAAAAAATATTTTAAATCGAGATTTAGAAGCTGAAATTATATGCTTTTCCAGTGCAAAGATATAATATGAACTATAAACAAGCCAAATATAAAAAAGCATAATGAAAAAATCTAATATGATTTTAAAATATTAATTATTTGAGTAAGGGAATAATATTCACTTGGCTTAAATCTTGTTTGAAAAAGATATTTTTAAAAAAGATAGAATTATTTTAATTTTATTAATGTGATAATCTAAAGTCTAAAAACGATAAAAGTATTTAAAGTTTATCCCTTTGAAAAAAGAAATGTATATTAATTTATTTTTACTTCTTTAGTTGGTTTTCCTTGTAAATTAATTAAAAAACTATTTTTATAGCGTATTTTTTCATTTACTTACTCGTATCATAAAATAATACTTTAAATGATATATTACATTTAAAGCAAGGCAGAAATGTGATCAAAAAGAGCAAGTAGATTGGCAGCTAGGAATAATATATTTGAACTTTGTAATATTTCTTGCGCAATAAATTGTACTTTTATTAAAAAAGCAATACTTTCTTAAAACATATATTTATATTTATCATTATTAAGGTTAATGATCCTAGTTATGCTTTTGGCTATTTGTCAATATTTTAATGCCGAAAACTTTGGTTACTTGCACCCCGATTACTGTTTTGAATACTTAAGGAATTCGGAACTTTCGCTTAAAACTCATGACTTATAAACGTTTTAGTTTATTAAATTTGAGTTTGTCTTGGAACAACATATATTTGCCGCACTCTCGGTAAATTTATTCCATTTCATAATCAAATTAGAAAATATCTGAATTCCACAGTATAAATACTTACAACTACAACCCAAGATATCATCAACTCAAATGAACTCAGTAGTAAAGCTTGTCTGTGCCTTGGCTCTTACATTAGCCGTGTCTTCCAAGAACATCCCCAAGCCCCTTAGCGTCTCTGATAGTCAGAGCTACACTGGCGGAAACTGTCGTGGAGAGCCCGAATACCCCGATAATACCGATCCCTGCGAAAAAGCACACAGCCTCATTGGAATCGGGCTTGGTATTGACTTGGGTGATCTCCTCGACATTGGCTTGGATTTGAATGTTGGCAAATGTAAGAAACTCCTCGACTTGTCCACCAATGTCAACGCTTTACAGAACAATTAAATTAGTATCATGGAAATTCCTGAATATTTTTCGAAGTCTACACATTGCATCTAGCCCTTTTCCCTTCACTTTAGTTACAATTTTCATTCCTTTGGAATGGAAATGTACATCTATTTTAAGCGTCTTTAGGGGTTCTTTAGAAAACGCCCCAGATATAGCACATATCCCAAAGCTTTGAATTATTTCTCTTTCACACGTTACAATTATTTTGCCTTTACAAATTCTTATTTTTTATAAAAAAATAAGTCATTTGTCGCAAAAACCCCATGGAATAACAGACAGTGTTTTTCCCCAGCTTTGAGAGATTATTTAATGAATGTTTGATATTTGTCCCTGACTTATTGGGTTCTGGTAATTTTTCTTATCTTAATTGTACTAATTTGACTTTAAATAGTAATTTGATTGATGTACATTTATTTTAAATCGTTGTATTCTAATTTATTTATCAAGAAAGGTGTTAATGGGGATTCTTTTTTATAATTTTTTATTTATTAATGGATGACTTGTGATTATTGTATTTTAAAACACATACTATGTAACCTATTTGAATTTGGTTATATTTAATGGTGAGATTGCTTGAGCAAGCCTCTCAGTTATTTTTACAATAATTCCATTTTATACATTTGCATGAATTATTGTAGTTTGAGACTTAAATATTAAATTTTAATCAATATCCTAGATTTAGTGTGTAAATAATTAGTTTTGCTTTATATTAGCTACAAAGAGTATTTATCTATTAAGTTTTCTCTTATATAGAAACCCACTATTGCTTTTATGAGCATATGTTCTCATATATTGGTTATAGGTGAATGTCATGATAGCTGCTTATCATTTCTTATGCATTTAATTAATGTGATAAGTGAAAACTAAACCTATTTTGACCAATGTCTTAGGCTTGTGCTTACTTGCATATGAATGTATGAAATTCCAACATATTTAGATTGAATTGGATGTATACTAATTCATCTCAATATATGATTATATGATGACTCTTTCATTCAGCACCTATTGACTGCCCCTTAGCCTTAGGACATGATTATCACCCCTTTTAAATAGCATCCCCTCTTCACATTAACAATAAATTTTTATCTATAACTACTTCTACTATTGCACTTCTCTAGTTTTGCTAATTCTACACCAGAAAAAAAACAATCCTATCTAATAAAACTATTTAATTTTCTGCTTTCTTGTTACTTGTCTTACTAACAGATAACAGTTAATAGGAAGATCCTCATGTTTTTATAGAGTTTAAACTTTATTATATAGACTCAATAAAAGTGTGTAACAATGTCTTCTCCTGCAGCCCAAAATACCAATATTAAAGTCCCAGTGTCAGGGCCCAGAATGGGCCAGACAAAACCCTATGTTGCATAGGGTCAACGCCTGCAATGGAGCAATTGCGCGACCAAACAATTGTGTTGTCAATCACACAGATTAACCCAAAGAAAGCTTTAATTCTAAGTGGAGAATCAAACCCTGGTCAATGCCTAGTCTGGGGACAATTGAAAACTTTCCCAAAGCCGAGTGGAAAAGTTTTTATTGGCCCACACCCTCTGAAACCCAGAATTGGGGACTTGGGTTGCAAAATGGCTCAAAATTCCCCTGCCAGCTTCCCCATGGCAAAAATAATGAAATTATCCATCTAAATGACAAATCAGGAGTCACCAATGGAACCCAGCTTGAGAGCAATCCATTTATAACCAATAAGAAGTTGCCAGTAAGCCCAATTTTAGTTTCCCAGCAGGATATAGCTGGGAACACTGGCATTCCCTTTCTTTATTGATATCTTAAAATTAAGCATCTTTATGCTCAGGATTCCTTATTTTCTTGCAAGATCTATCTACTTTTACACCAATATAACTATCCTGTTTGCATATATTTGCAACTCCACTACACTTTATAATCTCACGTATTTTCTCCTCCTGGGCACCAAGAGTGATCATTTGGCCCTTCATGCTGGAGATCCCTCCTACTCCTCCCTTACCAACTTTTCCTCCTACCTGGGACTTTAGTAAGTTGGGTTTTGTCTATATCACAGTATTGAGGCTGGCCAGCCAGGTTGTTCCCCATACTGGGAATTGGCAATCCCTAGCAACTGCAGTCAACTATCTGACCAGGATTGCGCCTATTGTGTACTTGGCCTTCCAGGCCTGGCCTGCCTCCCCTGCAGGAGTCCAGCCGTATTCTGGTATGGGCCATGACAGTATATCAACCATATAAAAACTAGTAACCCTGAGCCCCTATTCTTCTTTGATTATAGAGGCATCTTAAATGCTTTTATTTTTGACCTCAGCTTACTACATAAGACAGTATATGAACAAGAAACCAGAAAAGAACAAAAGCCAAGAAGAAATTGTCACCAAGCCTTCCCAAGTCCAGATTGTGACTATCTCCACCTCAAACCAGAATACCTCTGCTCCCATAACCTTTCTTGACCAGCCAAAAATGGACTTGGCTGGCTTCAGAAAAGGAATGATCATGATAAACTCCTTGTTCCGTGCCCACCCCAAGAGCTTCAGAGACAACACACAGAAGGTTATGATGGTGGCCGCCTAACTGAAGGAAGACACCAGAGAAACTTTCTTGACCATACTAGAGGAGGATCCAGACCTCATACTCTCCTAGATCAATTCCTGGAGAGAATGAATTCAGCAACCACCCCTGCTGGGGCCAAGACTCAAGCCTACATAGGGCTCATCCACCTGACCCAAGGAAGAGACAGCCTGGAGACCTACATACAACATTTCCTATGCTTGGCAGAGGCAGCCAAGATTCCCAACAACATAACAGGCCTGTATTTCAGAAACAGTTTGAACCTACATCATGCCAGCCTAATGAGACACCACCAATGCAACCTCCCCAAAGACAAGCTCCTGGATATTTCCAGAGGCATGGATTTCATCCAACCACAATGATACCACATTTGCCAACCCCAGAACAACCAAACCCCTGGTGCAAGTAGACCCCATTTGAACATGACCCCTAAAGAGTACCAACACTATGTCAGAAGTGGGCTATGTTTCTATTGCCACCAGAGTGGCCATTTATCCAAGGATTGCACTAGCCGGTCCAACAGAACCCAAGAAGCCACCATCTTAGCAATAAACCATGCTTTCCAGTTTTATCCTATCATTGACACTACCTTATGCTATCACAACCATGAGGTGAACACTGTATTGCTCCTAGACAGTGGGGCAATCCTCAACTACATGGAATGTAGCCTAGCTGAGAAACTGGGTGTACCAATCTAAGAAAACTCCAGACTGATAACCTGGGGTAACAAGACAACAGACCTATTCCATGAATGCAAAGAGTTTGTCTCCCTGAAGTTAAATGAGATACTCCTGCTCACAAGATTCCACGTCATGGAGAAGCTTCCCAAACCTGTAGTGATAGGCTTTGAATGGTGGGTTGACCACCAGTTGAACTTGGACTATAAGAACCATCAAGTGACTGTCACTAATGAGAGCCAAACCTTAGAGGTCCCCTGCCTGAACCCCCAGCAGGCCCTGAGTTAAGCAACATCACCATGGAATCCTGCAAAGCTGATTTCCTAAAATGTTTGAAGCCTTGGGAGTACGTCTTCTCAGAAGAAGAAGCCACCGCCTTGCCTAAACATAGTCAATTTGACCACGCCATTGACCTCCTCCCCAGAACCCAACCTAAGCATGGGCCTGTCTATAGTTGTAACATGAAGGAATAAGCCGCCTTAATAGAGTACTTGGACAAGATGTTTAAGAAGGGATATATATGTGTCTCTAAATCTCCTTGTTTGTCCCTTTTACTGTTTGTTGAAAAGAAGGGCTGCAACCTACGTTCTTGTGTCAATTACCAGGACCTAAAAAGCATCACAGTGAAAAACAGATACTCTGTATCCAATGCTGAAGACCTCTCAGACCAGCTTTCAGGAGCCAATGTCTTCTCAAAGGTTGATTTGAGGGATTCCTTTAACTAGATCCATATCAGGCCTGGCAACAAATGGAAGACCGTGTTCAAGACTAGACAAGGTCTCTTTGAATACTTGGTTATGCTGTTTGGGTTGTGCACCGCGCCCAGTACCTTTCAAACCATGGTGGACGTGGTCTTGGGAGGACTCAAGGATCAGTGTTGTGTAGCCTATTTAGATGACATCCTTGTTTACAGCCGCACCCCTGAGGAACATGTTAAACACCTTCAAGCTGTCCTACAACACTTCAAGGAACACAGACTCTTTTTTAAACTCCAGAAATTGAGTCCTTCCAAGAGGAAGTAGAGTTCCTGGGGTACAATGTACTGAAAGGAGGTTTTGCAATGAAACCCAATAAAATAGAGGCTGTGACATCATGGCCTGAACCTAAGAAGTGCAAGGAGGTCAGAAGTTTCCTGGGCCTGACAAACTTCTGCTGGGAATTTTTCCAAAGTTTTTCTTCAATCTGCTTGCCCTTGACCCGCCTTGCCTCTGAAAAACACCCCTTTGTGTGGGATGACGCCGCCAGATCTGCCTTTGAGTTGCTAAAGAACGCATTTGTTTCCTTTTCTGTCTTGACAATGCCAGTTTATGATAAGCCATTCATTGTGGAAACAGACGCCTCTGACTTTGCATTGGGGGTATTGCTTCAGGAGGGGAATGATAGTAAGCTGCACCCTGTAGCTTACTACACGAGGAAGTTCACTCTTCCTGAGTTGAACTACCCCATCTACAATAAAGAGATGCTTGCCATCATCCAGTCCTTGAAACATTGGATAAGATACTTGTGTGACGCCAACCACCCAGTGAGAATCATGACCAATCACAAAAACCTGACATACTTCTTCAAACCGTAACAACTTAATCAGCAAAAAGCTAGATGGGCCCTATTCCTAGCAGATTACGTCTTATAATCAGCTACAAGCCTGACAAGATCAACATTGTACCTGATGCCCTAATCCAAAGAGCCAACCTTTTTCCTAGCGCCAAAGAGATTGAAGAGTTCAACACTAAATCCTTGCTGTCACCAAAATGATTGAGCCAATGCTCCTATTCCTGGGACTAGCCAGTAGAAGAGAAGAAATCAAACTAGCTCAGACTGTAGACCAGCACTGAATATTCATCATGGAAGACTTAAAGAAAGATATCAACAGTTGATACTACCAAACTGGTTACTCCCTACATGGAAACACCCTGCAGCTACACGGACGCACCTACATACCAGAGGGTCCACTGCACTTAGAGATACTGAAGGAATACCACAACTCTCCCATGTCAGGACACACTGGGCGTACAAAGACACTCAAAGGAGTCCAGAGAGCCTACATGTGGCCCAGGATAAAGCCAGAAATTGAAGGATAACTCAGTGGTTGCGAGACATGTGGACGTACCAAGCCTAAGCAAGGAAAACCAGAAGGATTACTACAACCTCTTCAGATTTCAGAAGGCCCTTGGGAGTCAGTTTCCATGGACTACATTGTGGATTTACCCAATTCAAAAGGATTCAAAGCCATCCTTGTAATTGTTGATTGTTTCACCAAGATGGCTCACTTCATTCCAACAACAACCAAAGTAACAGCAAAGTAAACTGCCACTCTATTCCAGAACCAAGTATTCATGAACCACGGACTCCCACAAGAAGTGGTCTCAGACAGAGGCCCACAATTCACCTCCAATTTTTGGACCCAAATCCTAAAGGACTTGGGAATAAAACAATCATTTTCTACTGCATATCATCCCCAGAGCAACAGACAGACTAAGAGAGTTAACCAGGTCCTCAAAAAGTACTTACAATGCTATGTTAACTTGGAACAGAACAATTTGATAAACCACCTACCAATGGCTCAGTTTGTGTACAACAACCAAGACCACAGCTCCACTGGTATGTCCCCTTTCAAAGCAAACTACGGATTCAACCCCACATGGAATGCCCCCCACAGAGGAAGCCAACAGCCCAGAAGAACAAGACTGGGTCAGCAACATCCATGTGTGCCAAGAAGAATGTGCCCAAAACCTTAGAAGAGCTGTACAAGTATACAAGGACTTTGCCAATAAGAAACAAAGCCCTGGCCCCCCAAAGGAAGTAGGAGACCTTGTGTATCTCAGCACAAAGAACATCAAGACTACTGCCCCTTGCACTAGCTTGAGCCCCCAACAAACAGGTCCTTACAAGGTGTTACAACACATTGATACTGTAGCCTACCAACTAGAATTGCCCCCTGGATGGAAGATTCACAATGTATTCCACCACTCCTTGTTATCAAAGAAGAAAGGACCTTCTCTCCTGCACCAGATAGTGAGAACAGCACCTCCACCCATCAAAGTAGGAAGCTTCATGGAACACAAGGTTGAAGCCATCCTGGAACACAAACTATGATACCAGAAACCCCACTTCCTGATCAAATGGAAAGGGTATCCAACAAAGAGAATACTTGGTAACCAGAATCTAACCTTGAGAACGCCGCTACCCTGCTGAAGATATATAAGTCTCAAGATATAAAGTCGTGCTCTGCAAACTCAACTATGGTGGGGGATGATGTCAGGGCCCAGAATGGGCCAGACAAAACCCTATGTTGCATAGGGTCAACGCCTGTAATGGAGCAATCCCACAACTGAATAATTGCATTGTTGATCATGCAGATTAACCCAAAGAAAACTTTAATTCTAAGTGGAGAATTGAACCCTGGTCAATGCCAAGCCTGGGGACAATTTAAAACTTTCCCAAAGCCAAGTGGAAAAGTTTTTATTGGCCCACACCCTCTGAAACCCAGAATTGGGGACTTGGGTTGCCAAATGGCCCAAAATTTCCCTGCCAGTTTCCCCAGGGCAAAAATAATGAAAGGATCCATCTAAATGACAAATCAGGAGTCACCAATGGAACCCAGCTTGAGAGCAATCCATTTACAACCAATAAGAAGTTGCCAGTAAGCCCAATTTTAGTTTCCCAGCAGGATATAGCTGGGAACACTGGCATTCCCTTTCTTTATTGATATCTTAAAATTAAGCATCTTTATGCTCAGGATTCCTTATTTTCTTGCAAGATCTATCTACTTTTACACCAATATAACTATCCTGTTTGCATATATTTGCAACTCCACTACACTTTATAATCTCACGTATTTGCTCCTCCTGGCCACCAAGAGTGATCATTTGGCCCTTCATGCTGGAGATCCCTCCTACTCCTCCCTTACCAACTGTGCCTCCTACCTGGGACTTTAGTAAGTTGGGTTTTGTCTATATCACAGTATTGAGGCTGGCCAGCCAGGTTGTTCCCCATACTGGGAATTGGCAATCCCTAGCAACTGCAGTCAACCATCTGACCAGGATTGCGCCTATTGTGTACTTGGCCTTCCAGGCCTGGCCTGCCTCCCCTGCAGGAGTCCAGCTGTATTCTGGTATGAGAAATGACACCCATTGCTTCTCTGGAAGAAGCATCTAAGGACAGATTACATTTCTCACTTCTAAACCTTTTGAATTAAATATTAGTCCTCACTAAAGTGGGCCTGTATAAGAATAGGCTGATTGGCCATAAAATATTAGTCTAATTATTGTACACTTTTCATTATATGCTTTATAATTTCTAGTGCCGTAACTGTGCTGTTTTGGTAGAGTTACAATGGGAAAAATATTTAAACTAGATAATATTAGTTATTGATAGATAGTGATTATATAGTTAATTTGAGTCATGGATAACAGGAACATGATTGTGTAGATCACACAGTAGGGTGGTGAAGGAGGTGGCTTGATCCTAGTAATGATTCAAGCACCAAAACAAGGTATCCACTGTAAGGGATCATCATTTGTTCATGTTGTTGGATTTGGAAATTTGAGTTGACTTCTAGTCTGGCTCCAAGTGACTGGATAATTGGATTGTGGGTCACAAACCTGCTTACTCAGAACCTTTCTGGAAATTCAAGCCTGCTGTTTTGACACTAGCTTATTATTTAATAGTTGTATTAATTACATACTTTATAATTAATTGTCTAACTTTAATGGGGGTACATTAATTTTCAAACCTGTTGAGATAAAGCAAAAAATCTCAGTCTAAAAACAAAAATAACTCAGTCTAAAAGCAAAATCAAATTGGATCCAAATCTATTGTAATTTAATATAAATCCCTTAATTTTCAGTTTTGTTTTTAGACTGAGAGTTTCTGTTTATCCCAACATGTTTGAAATTTACTATACAGATTATACGCCACATAATTGCTAGCCTATCAATATAAAAGTGTGATTACACCCCATACAATTTTCAGCTGATCACAGCTAATGCATTTTGCACACCCTTTGTATCAGAGTTTACCTCAGTCCCACCATCAGCCAAGGGAGGCACAGATAGTTGACTTCACTTGCATGTTGTAAAGCCACCTCAAAGTACAAATATACATTAGAATTACACGCTGTGTAATCCCTAAATCAATGTCAAATTAAAATAATCATTATATGCCATATAATCCCAACTCATACTATCAAAATTTTGAGTCAAAAAACAGACTTTCCTATTATTAAGCCTGATTAAGACCCTGGGTAAAGAGAACATGTTACTTTCTGTTCTACGTAAACAGAAGGATAGGTTTTAAAAAGCTTCAAAATATCCTCTGAGAAGCGGCGTAACTCCCCAGCCATATGTGAGGTGTGCAAGGGAACAGCTAATCAACAACTACTAGTAGGCCAGCTTTAGACAACTATAGGCTGTAGCTGGTACACTATTCATGCCATGGATGACCAGTAGGGAAAATTAATTTATGACAGCTAAAAGGTCAAGTGGAACCAGCAAGAACTGATTCACTAGCACAAATAGCCTCCCAGACTGTCTGAAAGATCAGGTTAGAGGATGTCAAAGTATAAAATGGTACATATGCATTGAATCCCAACAACAAATTTTTAGTTCTCTGGAATGATTGCAGCCTATAACTATATTGTATTCCAGTTTTTAATAAAGTAGCATTTACTAGTTCAATTATACCTCATTGTCTGCAGTGTCCTGTTTCATAATACAGGTAGAGATAATTATATTTTTCAAGGCTAACTAAGGTTCTTAGACATTATTTAGCTTTTAACTCTCAAGAAAATCCTTAAGCTTGCTTCATAGCTAGTTTTATGACATTTCCTCTCAATTTGACAACCAGATTCATGTTGAAAGCCTTATGTCAATAGTAAGAATGTTGATACTATAGTAAAGTTCTTTAATTTTTATACTGTTGACTTCTGGATGTTATCACTTTTTAGTTATTATACTCATTACCCTTAACCTGTAAAAACAAAATAAACAATACCCATTGGTATCCTGAAAGAGCACCCAAAGAGCTTAAAATTACAAAAAAACATGTTTTACTTAATAATAATAAGGATTTTTTAAACATTTTTAATTTTATTATGTAAAAAACACTCTTCACTAGAAAACCCTTTTTTTACTATACAATTGTTGAATGTATACTTCTGGGAAGTATATAAAATGAAATAAAGGGGAAAATTAAGAAGAAAATGATACTTTATTAGATTTGAGTTTAGAGTATTATATAGTATCATGGGAAGCCACATACTGTCTATGCAAGTCATGGTATTCATGGGGCTTATCCAAGTAATTCTTCTTCTTAATTAATGAGGCTTGTCCAAGTATTATTCCTCTTAGGACTTGAAATGTTTGATCTACATAATAGATGGTCAAATGATAACAGTGCCACTGACTTAATGATTAGTTGGGGAATCATTTGGCAGGTCACTTGGGGAATTAGTTTCCCAAGAGGGAGTAATTTTAGATGTTGCAATATCTCCCCCTGGGGTGCTAGAAGGTGGAACCTTGGTAATTTTCTTGAGAGTGTCAGGGATTTGGGCTTGGTATTGATCCAGTTTTGTGCTGGGTACAGGAAGTTGGGAATTAAGTTGTTCCGCTCTTGCTTTGCATAGGCAGAGGCAGTCATGGTGCATACATTTAAGCTCTTTTTGAGCGCCAATGCATTTGATGAGGTAATTTTTATTTGTTTTGACTTCCATGACAATGCCTGGTCCTTATAATCCTGGATCCAACTTGTGCATGCTGTGATTAACAACCCAGATCTTGTCCCTGACTTGGAAGTGTTCTTGTTGTGGTGGGACTGCTTCTCTCTCAACTCTTTTTTCCCTTGTTTTCTTGGTCCTTCCTGGTACACTGTATTCCAGGGTTGTTATTTTCTGGTATCTTCTTAGTTAGAGGTAAATGTGGTCCTGAGGTAGTGCTAACAATGGCGGTTTTATTCCCATAGATAATTTCATACAGGCTTTTGCCTGTATTGTGGTTAACTTGTGTTCTGCACACCATAAGTGCTGTTGGCAGCATGTTGACCCAGGATTTTGGATTGTTGGCAGATAAATTAATGAAGGCTTCTACTAGGGAACCATTTAGTCTTTCAACTCTTACAATTTCTTACAGTTGATAAGGGCTGTCTATGGTGTGTTTTATTCCATTTTTGGAAAGGTGGACGTTGGTGTCAATGGCTTTATGTTCAGTTCCTCTGTCTGTGAACAGGTTTTTGGTTTGCCAAACTTAGCTATGATCTCTTTGCCAATAAATTGTCTCACATCATTGCCTTTTAATTCTTTTGTATCTTGTGCTACAGGCAATCTAGTCAAACAGTCAATAGCTGTGATAATGTAAATTTTGCCTTTGTTATTACCAGGAATTGGTCCCACAATATTCAGTGACCACATTTTAAAAGATTGGGTGATTGACACTGGTAATACTGGCTTGGAGGTGCCTTGGAGCAGGTGTACTTTTCATAGAATTTGAATTGATCTATTAATTCCTTGATATTGTCAAGAATGTTTTGCCACTATTAGTGTGTCTTGAGGTATTCATGCAAGTTTCTGCTACAGGTGTGTCCCATATCTCTGTGATATCAAAGTATTGTGTCAATCTTTTGTGTTGGTGGGACGTAGGGTATAGTATCACTTCTTGGAAGTATGTGGTATAGAGTCCCATATATATTTTTGAACAGGTGTTTGTTCTTGGGGACTTTCCCTTGGATGCCCATTGGTGTACTAGGTGAGAACCCCTCTTGGAGATTCCCCATTAAAAACATGGGCCAATTGGGTTCTGCATCAGTGCATAGGAGATGTTTACAGTATAGCCTTGGCAGGGGGTCTACATTAAGCTTTTCTTTTCCTGGTTTATATTTTATTATCATTAGGTACCTTTGCATAAGGCTCATCCATTAATCTTGTTATCTAGATAGATGTTGTTGAGTCTTGGAGAACACCAATAACTTGTGGTTGGTTAGCACTTTGAATATCTGTACACCTTCCAGGTAGCATCTCCACTTCATTAGACAGTGGACAATAGCTACCAGTTCTTTGTCCTGTATTAGATATCTTTGCTCACCATCAGACAGCTTTCTTGATTCATATGCTTCAGGGAGGAAGTCCTTTTCTGCAGTTTAAATTTAGAGTACTCTTCCTATTGCATAACCAGATGTGTCAGTTTCTAACTTGTATACACCTTTGCGTCTTGGGTACTGTAAGATAGGGGTGGTGATTATGAGCTCTTTTAATTTTCAGAAATGCTGTTCTCTTAATGATGTCCATACAAATTTGGTTGTCTTTCTTGTGATTGCAGATAGGGGAGAATTCAAGGCACCCCAGTCATGGATAATTGTCCTGACATAGGCTACCATGCCTAGAAATGTACAAAGCTCACTTTTATTTTGCGGTGCTGGCATGTTGGTTATGGCTCAAATTTTTCTTGGAATGGTTTTATTCCGTCCTTAATGATAATATGTCCTAAAAATTGGAGTTCTTCTTAGAAGAATTCACATTTTGAGGTTTTGATATAAATTGGTTATATTGAAGGGTGCAGAAGACCAGGCAGACGTCCTTCCAGTGTTATTCTACAGTTAGGCTGTATATTATTATGTTTTCCAGGTAGATGATAGCTCTTTTTCCAATGTGTACTTGAAGACTTCATTCATAAAGGTTAAAAAGGTGCTTGGGGCGCTTTTCATGCCAAAGTTAAGGACCACACTATAACCATACTACAGTCACGTTGGGCTGTGGTTTCACAAAGAGGTTGAATTGTGATGAATTTCATAGGTTGAAATTCAAAACAATAGGATTGGCCTTGGAGAGACTTTCCAGTGTAGTAATGGATTGCCCAGGAATCAATTAGGCTGTACTAATTGAGGGCCAAAAAGAATATCTGAACAGTTCAGATTATGAGACTAGGTGTCTCAAACCATCTAATTAACCATGGAGGTTAATTGATACCAAGGAATCAATTAGGCTGTACTAATTGAGGACTGTAATGAATAATCTGAATGGTTCAGATTATGAGACTAGGTGTCTCATACCAATTGATTAACAGGGAAGATTAATTAATTGATACTCTTGAATATGATTAATTAGGATTTAATCATAGAGCCAAAATGGACTTGACTGTGTCAAGTAAAGACTTGTTGTCTTCAAACAGATTAATTAACTGAGAAGGTTAATTAATATATCCTGGGAATATAATTAATGAGAATTTAATTATATTGTTTAATTGCCTTGACTGGGTCAAGAAGTTTGGTTAAGGTTAACCAAAAGTAAACCCCCAATCTGTGGTTTAAAAGCGCTGTTTTGACAAATTTATTAGGTTAGAAGCGCTG
Source organism: Entomophthora muscae (assembly GCA_014839935.2). NCBI lineage: Eukaryota > Fungi > Entomophthoromycota > Entomophthoromycetes > Entomophthorales > Entomophthoraceae > Entomophthora > Entomophthora muscae. The sequence continues at coordinate 111,889 of QTSX02003760.1, forward strand.
CTGCGCCACCTAATTGATTTGTAAAGCGCTGAGGCGCCACCTGGGAAAGTTTCTGGGCGTTGCGGTGGCACCTGGTTCAAGTTTCAAAGCATTTTAATGGGGTTTTAATGAGAGAAAACCCCATTAAATGCAAAAAACAGATAAATGTAGACAATGGTGTCTATGCATTTAGGATTAATCAGCTGGTTCTCAGTTGTAACAAGGATAGCTTGGATCAGGAATACATATATTCCACAGGGTTTTGGTTCTGGAATTCCAGAATACTTCAAGCCAAAGCAATACATTTCCACAGAAGGAATCAGGTGATTCTGGAATATACTATGGCAGATTATTATAGGATAATAGTGTGAAGATCTTTTTGATAAAGATCTGGATTGGATGCCGCTGTTATGTCATAAACCACGTGATAAGAATCCAGATGTGATTCTGGAACTGGGGGGGGTTCAGCCAAATGTACCCCAATTGGTATATAATGGAAACATGATAATAATTAATAAAAAAGATACTTATGTGTGACAATGGTTACTTTCCCCTCAATCTTTTTATGCTTTGTGTTTTTGGTTTTCAACTGAAATAAGACTAGCATGGAATGAAAGAGATGATCTGCAGCTAAGATTATGGGAAGCAAAAATGTGGAAGTGATCACCAGATGGCAACAAGTTTAATACCAAGATTGCTTGCCCAGAATCCAGGCTCATCAAAGCTTATATAAAGGATTCCATGTCAAACTGTAAAAGAGTCAGACCAGGATAATGAAGAAGCAAGCATTATTTCCTGGATTTGTCACACATAAGTTCAAAGGAACCATAATTTGTTCTGAAAGCTGTTTTTGGAATGTCCTCTGGCTTTACAAAAATTTGATGATAGCCTGCTGTCAAGTCAATTTTTGTGAAGACTTGGGACCCCCAGTGCATCAAAAAGGTCATTAATCAGGGGCAGGGGATACCTGTTCTTAATTGTGACCTTGCTGAGCGCCCTGTAGTCTGTGACTAGTCAGAGTCTTTCATCTTTCTTTGCTACAAAAAAGACAGACACACTAAAAGGAGATTTAGAAGTTCTTATGAGTCCTTTTTCAAGGGCCTTGTCTAGGTAGGTCTTTAGGTAGTTGTACTCTTGTTGTGTTAGCGTTAGATAGGTCATGCTTTTGGCACAATTCCTTTGAGGTCAATTTAATGTTGGATGCCCTGGTTATGTGGTAGCCCTGATAACGTTTTTTGGAGAACTGAAGGGAATTTTAGGATTATATGTTGTTGGATTGGGTTCTGTTTGTGTGAGGTCTCTACCTTTTTAAAGTGGATAATCTCATATGTGCAGGTGTTCTGATTGATTTTGCTGGGGTCCTTTTCCTATTCTGTTTCTGTAATTTTCATAAACACATGGTCTCTCATAAGTGTATCAAGATGAGTTGTATATACATGGTGATGCACCTTGCCTTAATTTATGGTAAGGGTAGCGCTATCCTAGTCAATATGAGGCTTGATCTTTCTCATCCAGTCCAGGCTAAGTATAACATTGTATTTGGGGATTGATATGATTGGGCCACTAAGTGTAGTCTTCATATCTCTCTATTTGGATGCAGAAGGGTTTTTCTTCTTTAATGACTGGTGTACTTTTATTATCTGCCACAATAACTCTTTTGATATTACTTTGGACTGTGGGTAGTTTCATGAGGCTGGCAAAAAAATTTCAACAAGGGATTGATCCACTCCAATGTTGAATTGTACTGTGCCCTGATATCTGCAAAAGCATAAAGGATAAGGGAGGAGTTTATTTCCATTTTGGGTAGCAAACAGTATAGGATTGCTGGGGGGTACTTGGATCATGGTAATTGAGTCCACGTCTTAGATTATGTATAAGTCTTGCAAAGTGGAGGAGGGTGGCTTACCTAAACACTCCCCTGAGCTTTTCCCTTCTTGGTGGTGTTATCAGTGCTCATTTGATTTACTTGAGTGATACAATTTCTGCCTCAAGGATGAGGTTTATTGGCTTGGTTGTTTTTCTTATTAGGTCAAGGGTCCTTCTTTGCTGTAATAATTTATTTTTGTTTGTTTGTTGTGTGTAAGCCATCAGATTTTTGTGCAGCTTGCTTTTCTTCCAAGAATATGTCTTGGAGATTCTTGCAGCGGCTCATGTCAAACTGACGTCTAATGTGTGTAGATGTGACAGAAATGATTGGATAGTAGGATAAGCCTCTATGTGGTGGAGAATCACCACCCAAATCCACATAGAGTTGATGATTAACCACTAGTGAAGCTTCAAATACCATTTTCTAAAATTTCCAAATGATACACTAGGGTTAAGCAAAATTATTAACCCTAACCGAAAAAGCCCAATATAAATAGCCTGGGAGAGGATCAAGGTGTCTTCAGCGTAGAATTTGGGACATTGAGATGGAGCAAGTGCCTTGGCTTCAGATACAGTGGGGAAAACTCCAAGATTTGAAGGCATTGGATTAACATTGGGAGGAGACAACAGCTGTTGTAAATTGCGCAATTGATGCTATTTTGATATGGCCTTTGAATATTGATAGATGCAAAGATTTGGCTGGGTTTGCTTTCAATTTCAGATATTCCTTGCCTTCTGTAAATGGGTCTGGTTCAATATCCACCCATTCCAAATTATTGTACCTGTCTATGAATGATCCTGGTATGACCTCATCCCAACATGACCCCCTCAGCCACTCTGTCTTCCTAATGAGTGATCACCGTTTCTTGTCTACTATTAAAGTAGAATCATTTCTCCTAATAAAGACATGTTTATCCACATCTGTGTTGGCTTTAATATTCTTCAAGATTTTTTTCTTTTTTGCCAAAAGGGCTTTCTCTTCTCATTTTCCAGGAAATTAAGGTATGTGCCCTTAATTTTGCCCTGAAGGCTAACCCAAGGCTAGCTTCAAACCTCAAATCTTTTTTATAAAGATTTCCCATAGTGTCCTCCTGGATGTTGTCCCCAGGAGCCAAACACAACAACAGCAAAGTGCTTATAGCAGGACCCCATCTTCTGGTAATAATTCAGCTTAGAATTAAATTATAGTGAATGTAGAAAAGCAGGCCAACTACAGGATGCATGATAAATAAAGTTAGACCAAGGGAATATTAATTTTATTTGAGTAAAATTTTTGGGAGGACTCAACTCTTAAGAGTTGAACAGTGAAAATATCCTATATATATCAAAATTTGACTAAGAAACACCACCTGGATCCTTGACTCCTAGGCCTCTATTCCTTCTATATTGTCAAGTGAGTACCTAGTTCAGCTTGCAAAGAATCCTTGAGTGACCAACTTCTGATAACCGCATTGATAAGTAAGGTTGTATCAAGTGACTCTCAGATTACATTGATTTATCAGTGTCAGTTTGCAAGAGGAAAAAAAATCCAAATGGCAAACTGGAGTGGCTGTAACCCATTTTCAATCAACTGTTTGATTTAAATCTGTTAAATCAGTTAATTTGGTTAATGGCTTTCCAGATTTGCGCGCCTTCCAACTTGGGCAAATTATTCCTGACATTATGGGATCTACTGTGACAGTAGGGAGGCCATTTTAGAATTCCAGTTGTGGTCCAGCTTTATTGAAGTTTATGGTGTCAGGAGATCAATCATGTATATCTTAATAGGCTGCAATGTACTCCTCAATGGTTCCTGTCATTTTGAAGGTTCTGAGTTCTGTCATGATAACCACAATGGAGTATTTTATGGCAAATTTCTCCAGGAAGGTGGCTTTGAACATGTCCCAGTCTTTGTTGTGATCAGGGTGTTGGTCAAACCATTTGCTTACAAAGCGTGAGGTAGCCCCAGTAAAGTGTAGAGCAATTTCACTGGCCCAGAATTTGCAGGGGTATCCCACTTTTTTAAACTTATTTTGTGTGCTTTGAATCCAGAGGTTGGCATTTTCACAGTGTAGTCCTGAGAATGTTCCAATTTCTTCTGAGTGCAGGCAAGAAATACAACATTGGGTATTTTGGTTGTTTTGGGAATTGGAGGTGGGTTCAGGATCCCATGTGTGCTGAGTAATTGTACTGTTCAGTAGGGACAAGGACGTTGTTGAAGACAACAAATCCCATAGGAATGTCCTGTCCTTCTTTGTATTGTCTCCTGCCAGTGGGGAGTTCCATCTGCTGGGTTCTTTTCTTTAGAGAAATTCTTTCTTTAAGTTGTGTAGGTGTGGATAACTTACCTGTGCTACAACTGTCAAGTATATACTTCTTGGAAGTATAAAAAATGAGATAAAGAGGAAAATTAAGAAGAGAATAATACTTTATTAGATATAGAAGAATGGTATTATATAGTATCATGGGAAACCACATACTGTCCATGTACGTCATGGTAGTCATGGGGCTTATCCAAGTAATTGCTCCTCTTAGATCATGAGGTTTTTATAAGTAGTGTTCCTCTTAGGACTTAAAATGTTTGATCCCTGCAATAGATATTCAAATGATAACAGTGCCGCTGACTTAATGATTAGTCAGGGAATCATTTGGCAAGTCATTCAGAGAATTAGTTTCCTGAGAGGGATTAATCATAGATGTTGCAACACAATGAAAATTTCAATGATAAAAATATATAAAAAACAAATTTATATAGATAAAAGAAAAAACAGAAAAAAAATATTATTTATCATACCTAATATAAATACAGATGAAGATATTGTTGCAACATCTATAGTTACTCTCTCTCAGGAAAACAATTTCCTGAGAAACCCTTGATTAATGAGTGATTAGTGACACCCTTATCAGGCACTCATGTTGAACAGGATCAACCATTTCAAATCCTAAACATAACATTACCTGTAAAAGCCCTATGATTGACATGAGCAGCATGTGGCTTGACATGATACTATATAATACCATTCTTCTATATCTAATAAAGTATCATTCTCTTCTTAAGTTTCCACTTTATCTTGTTTCATATACTTCCCAGAAGTAAATACTCAACACAGACATAAAAACAGAATGAAAATAAAAATAGTAAAACCAACAAAGGAGATATAAATAAAAATAGGTTTCCAAAATATTCAGGAATTTCCATGATACTAATTTAATTGTTTTGTAAAGCGTTGACATTGGTGGACAAGTCGAGGAGTTTCTTACATTTGCCAACATTCAAATCCAAGCCAATGTCGAGGAGATCACCCAAGTCAATACCAAGCCCGATTCCAATGAGGCTGTGTGCTTTTTCGCAGGGATCGGTATTATCGGGGTATTCGGGCTCTCCGCGACAGTTTCCGCCAGTGTAGCTCTGACTATCAGAGACGCTAAGGGGCTTGGGGATGTTCTTGGAAGACACGGCTAATGTAAGAGCCAAGGCACAGACAAGCTTTACTACTGAGTTCATTTGAGTTGATGATATCTTGGGTTGTAGTTGTAAGTATTTATACTGTGGAATTCAGATATTTTCTAATTTGATTATGAAATGGAATAAATTTACCGAGAGTGCGGCAAATATATGTTGTTCCAAGACAAACTCAAATTTAATAAACTAAAACGTTTATAAGTCATGAGTTTTAAGCGAAAGTTCCGAATTCCTTAAGTATTCAAAACAGTAATCGGGGTGCAAGTAACCAAAGTTTTCGGCATTAAAATATTGACAAATAGCCAAAAGCATAACTAGGATCATTAACCTTAATAATGATAAATATAAATATATGTTTTAAGAAAGTATTGCTTTTTTAATAAAAGTACAATTTATTGCGCAAGAAATATTACAAAGTTCAAATATATTATTCCTAGCTGCCAATCTACTTGCTCTTTTTGATCACATTTCTGCCTTGCTTTAAATGTAATATATCATTTAAACTATTATTTTATGATACGAGTAAGTAAATGAAAAAATACGCTATAAAAATAGTTTTGTAATTAATTTACAAGGAAAACCAACTAAAGAAGTAAAAATAAATTAATATACATTTCTTTTTTCAAAGGGATAAACTTTAAATACTTTTATCGTTTTTAGACTTTAGATTATCACATTAATAAAATTAAAATAATTCTATCTTTTTTAAAAATATCTTTTTCAAACAAGATTTAAGCCAAGTGAATATTATTCCCTTACTCAAATAATTAATATTTTAAAATCATATTAGATTTTTTCATTATGCTTTTTTATATTTGGCTTGTTTATAGTTCATATTATATCTTTGCACCGGAAAAGCATATAATTTCAACTTCTAAATCTCGATTTAAAATATTTTTTTAACTGAAGAGACAGCAAAATAAGATGTATTTTGCCTAATGCAATTTTCAGTTATTGAAGTACTGATATATATATAAACTCTTTAAGTTACTCTAGCTTATTTTTGTCTTAGCTGTGAAGAAATTTGTTCTTGATTTATCTAATAATACGAATGTTTGTGGACTATGTAATGATGAAGCATAAATAGAAGCGTAGACAATAATATTTGACCGACCGCAGCACCTCCTTGAATCTGGAGACAGCGCTCGAACTTTTTTGTTTGATGCTAATTGCAGGCTTGTATTTAGAAAACAATCTCGGCTAAACGCAACTGGGATTGTTTCTGGTGATCTATCTAGGCCGCTAAGAAGGATTCTAGCCCCCATGAATACACAGTATAAATACTTACAACTACAACCCAAGATATCATCAACTCAAAATGAACTCAGTAGTAAAGCTTGTCTGTGCCTTGGCTCTTACATTAGCCGTGTCTTCCAAGAACATCCCCAAGCCCCTTAGCGTCTCTGATGGTCAGTGCTACCCTGGCGGAAACTGTCACGGAGAGCCCGAATACCCCGATAATACCGATCCCTGCGAAAAAGCACGCAGCCTCATTGGAATCGGGCTTGGCATTGACTTGGGTGATCTCCTCGACATTGGCTTGGATTTGAATGTTGGCAAATGTAAGAGACTCCTCGACTTGTCCACCAATGTCAGCACTGCAGAGCACTGATTACAATGCTATTAATTTCCTACATTCGAATTTATGTCACTAAATCACTTGATTATTTTTAATTTTTTTCATTAATTATCTATAACAATAGTTTTTATAATACTTTATTTATTTTTATTTACAAGCAGGTGCACTACGTCATTTCAAGGACTATTAAATAGTTTATTATACAGAGAAAAAAATTACATTCTATTAAGTTTAACAAATATCAGCAGTAAAATTCCAACCAGCTTTAGAATTTAAAGACCCTTTCACATGCCTTTTTATAAAAGAGATATAATTTAGATCAAAGTCTCTTAAATATACATCCGTAAGTAATTGGGGTTACCAGTGAAGAAAGTTGGAAGCCAAGCTTGAAAAATTAGGTTACCCGTTATCAAAACTCACAAAGAAGAATAAAGTTTGCTTGAGCATTTTTGCCTTTTTTCATGACATTGGCCATATAGCGTTTGCCAATATATTTTCTAAACACATGGAACAATCATTACACCATTAAAGTATATTAAATTCGCTTACATCTATTTTTCACCATCTTTTAAGGGCTGAAAGGAATATATAAAATGAGCTATTTATTAAAATTACTTTATAATATGTTTGAGTTAAATTTTGATTATGGGATGTCAATAGCTGAAAAAGATGGAATTTGTGGCTTGGTGTTTGTCAGGAATTTATATTGACTTTTCTCTACCTTAAAAAATCTTAGTGGCCTGCCAAGTCATTAAATATAGAAGCTTCTAATATATTACTGTCAAGCCTAATTGATCTAAAAAGCTTTCACAAAGTAGATCCAGTCCAACTGGTGCAAGGCCAACCAGGAGCATCCTGGGCCTTCAATTATGATCAAATACTGATTGGCCAGAGTTATTCTGGAATAATCTAGCAAACTTCTGGGTTAGCAGCAAAATAGGTCTAATAAAAAGGCATCAAGAAGATGATGAATTTCTCTGAGAATAAGAATGGATTGGGATCAATTTGCACTGGCAGCCTGCCAGTGCCACTGAAAATTCCTGCTGATAAAGATCTCTAGGTGACCTGATTAATAATATGCTAAAAATAGAACCATTAATCTGCACCGCCACCACTGGCATGCCAATGGATTATGCATGGCTATAAAGTAAATAGTACCTAGCGTAGGGTACTATGATATCAAATCCCATATCATTGCATGGATGCCTGACTCTGGGGGTTGATGCTGGTAGTCTGGGGATGGAAAAACTAGACAAGCAAGAGTTAGAAGCGCCAGATGAAATTATCCTGGCAAGAGGGAGCAAGCTCTGTAAAGCCCTTCCATTGGACTAATGGAAGGTAGACAAATTAAAAAAGATCCTACTGCAGAGTGTTTTTGCAGTAGAAGTTAATCTGAGTTCAAAGACCTTAAGCAAGCCGCCATATAGAGAGCTGCTTTAACATTGCCCCCCTTAGACATTGCTTGTTGTTTCCCTTCCAAGGACTAATCAGACGTTGCAGTTAACGCTTGTTGCCATACAAGCATCCTATTATACACAATGACAAAGATTTCATAATTACTCAATAAAGCAAATAATACTCGGACTGCCAGGTCTGATAGCAGAACCAAAAGTTCTGATAGTGTTTTTCTTTCAATTTATATCCCATCATAAGCTGCTCCATATTCAAATTGGGAATTTTCCTTGGATCAATCTTCTTCAAATCAAAAGTGCAAAAATTGAAAATGAGATCCCCAAAAAGTGAAAATATTTAATCACTGCTTTGCTTTTTAGAGCTTTTGAGATAAACAAACAAAATCAAGACAGAGTGAACCAAAGATATGCACTAAATAAAAATAAAATGGAATTTATATTAATTATCAATAGAAGTCATCACATCAAAGATTCATTTTGGGCACAACTTATGTGTACTCTAGATTTTGGTTTTTTCTATTTTAACAGCTCTTAAAATACTGTATGTTTGTTGTAAATTAGACAGCATGTGTATAATGGTCAAGGCTATCAGTGGAACTAATCCTGATAATCAAGACTAAACTGGTTTGCACTCAAATCCGTTGGATCCAACAGATTTGTATTTCTAATTGTATCTTGGACATTACAATATGATGGCTGAACTGTTAACTCCAGATTGGATTGGGTTCAGGAACTACAAGTAGCTTCTGTAATGGGCAGCTGCAAGCTGCAGCCACTCTGGGGTAATGCACATCCACTCTTCCCTGCCAGATCATCTGAATCATCTCAAGATGGAAAGAACATGAATGCAAGAGCCTGGTGGACACCAGAAGATCCTGTAATGTTCCTGACAATGGTGCAGGTGTTAATAACACTCCTGCATTCATTGTGCAGCCAGTATATTATATAAAATTCCCTTCTTTCTAAATAAAAGATATACTTTCACACATTATCTACTTGCTTTTACACTCTATTTAGTTGTTACCTTAGATTTAAAGGTAAAAACTTCAGAGTCTTTAAGACTTGTATTAATTTTTGTATAGGCCTGAAACCATACTCTCCAAAGCTAGCACTATAGATGTTAATCCCCAAGACGTCCATAAGGCCAAATTCACGACATTGGTGCTCACTTCAATATGTATCCTATCAGATATGCTGACCCTGCTGGACACCCCCACCATGGTCCTTTTTCAGCCCTGGGAGGAAATGGCTCTCTTCCTGACTTCTACTTTGGTGAAGATGTACTTTCTTTCTTGGATAAAGTAGAAACCTTTACTGTTGGTTATATCAAAGAGCATAAGATCAAATATCTTCTTGGAATCTTGTGTCAAAATTCATTTGATACTATTCTGTCTTCTCTTGGCTTGGTGTACTCATACTGGTATTTACAGATTGTGATCAGACATGAGCTCTTTTCCCCCAGAGCCAGTCCAACCCCAGAAGTAGAGAGGATTATGAGAACAGCTTCTTACGCAGTTGTAATCACCAGACAGACATCTTAAAGACTTCCCAAGCTGCACCCTGTCCCACACTGCCTTCTCTTCCTGAAAATAACTCTAGATCAGTTCAAAGTGGTGGGGAGATTACCCTTCTGCCTAAAGGGCAAGAGACCAGAATTTCTACTGATGGTATTGAGAAGCAGTGTACCAAACTGGTGAATACTATGAAAGTTATTAGCCTTAGAAGTTTTTTTCCTGACCAGTATTCTCTTGAGTGTACATGGGACCCTGATAAACTCCCAGAAACCATCTCTGATACTGTTCAAGCTTTTGACCCTTAAAAAATAGTTGATAGTAATGCCAAAGCCAACCATGAAGAAGAATTCAAAGACTTGGACTACCAAGAGGTATTTGGGACAGCAGGTCCACTTACTACTAAATCCATGGGCGCTTACTTGTCATTGCCCCTGCGGTTTGGAAAGTTGATTGTAACCGCCCCTGCTGTAGTTCTGAACAACCACAGTTATGATATCCTTATTGGCATAGGGTTCATGACAAGGTATGGGGCTATTATCAACCATGGTGATAATACCTTCAAAATCCTAGGTCAGACTATCCCTATGTACTACAATAGTGCTAAGGTGGTTGACCTCCCCAAGAAGAAGCTTCACTTCATCAACATGGAGTATGCCAACGGCAATATTCCTGTGGCCTATACCTTACAGCACAGGAAGCTTAGGATGCTTCCCCTGTCAACCAAGGAGTATAAATGAATCCCCTTGTATTCTTCCTCAATGTTCACCATTTCTTCTGGGTCTCAAGTGATTCACCATACTGGTCTGTCCTTAGAGATCCCTTCTGGGTTATATGGTGAAGTCTTTGGTCATCATGGTGCCTCTTTCCTGGAACCATGGATCTGTCTTAGACTAGTCATGCCTGGACCAGAAGAGCTCCAGGTCCTTCTAGCCAACCTTGATCCTGTTTCCTTGACTGTGCAGAAAAATCAGCTATTGGGATACATCAGACTAGAAGAACATGCCAACTTGCTCCAAGCTTCACCCCTTGCTAGACTTGATGAGCTAGGACTTCCTGTGAACCAGCCCTTGGTCTTGCCCTTGATCCCTCGTGATTCTCTGGTTGGTCTCACTGAACCAGAAAAGGACCAGTCTCTGGCTCTCTTTGACAAGTACAAGGAATTCTTTGCTAAAGATGACTTGGACCTTGGAAAAGCCATTAGAGTAGAGCATACCATTGACACCCAAGGATCACCTTCAATCTAGTCTTGTCCTATTTGCTGTAGCCAAGCAAACCTAGCTAATGCTAACAAAGAGCTTCAGAATTTACCAAGCTCTGGGTTATTGATACCCAGCAAAAGCCCTTGGTCTTCTCCCCTCCTTATTGCCAAAAAGAATGATGGCTCTAATAGAGTTGTCATTGACTATAGAAGACTGAACTCCATCATTAAGAAGGACTCCTACCCCCTTCCACATATTGATGATACTTTGGACCAATTTAGAGAAGCTAAGTTCTTTAGTGCCATGGACCTAATCAATGGTTACTGGCAGATTGATCTTCCCCTGAGGATCAGTAAAAATGTGCCATCATTACTGAAAAAGGACTTTTTCAGCCCACACAGATGCCCCAGGGACAAACCAACGCCCCTGCCACTTTCCAGAGAACTATGGATGAAGTTATGGGTGACTTAAATCTCACATTGGTGCTTGTATACTTGGATGACATTAATGTCTTTTCCAAAACCTTCACTGAGCATTTACAACACCTAGAAGAGGTCTTCAAACGGTTACTTAAAGCCAATCTGAAGCTGAAGCCACGGAAATGTAGTTTCTTCAAGAAAAACTTGGAATTCCTAGGGTTTGTAATAAGCAAGGATGGCCTACACCCTGTACCTGCTAAAGTGGAAGCAATTACCAAGATGCAGGTACCAGCCAACAAACGTGATATCCAAGTCTTTCTGGGAATGATTGGTTACTACTGCAGATTTATCCCAAACTTTGCTACACTTGGGGACTCCTTGTTTAACCTTCTACGTGCTGATGTGGACTTCTTTTGGAGCTCTGCCTGTCAAAAGGTCTTCAAAGCCCTGAAACAGACTTTGATGTGTGCCCCTATACTGGCCTATCCTAACTTTGAGAAACCTTTTATGGTTCACACAGATGCTAGTCTTACTGTCATTGGTGGTGTCCTTTCACAACTAGATGACAATGGATTAGAACATCCTGTTGGCTACTGTTCTTGCACCTTGAACTGTCATGAACACAGCTACACAGTGACTGAAAGGCAATGCCTGGCAGTAATTTACTCTTACCAGCAGTTTAGAGTATACTTATATGGTGTACATTTTACTGTGTTTACTGATCATGCCTCCCTCCAATGGCTAAAAACATTGAAGGACCCTGAAGGAAGACTTTCTTGCTGGGCCATCAAACTTCAAGCCTTTAATTATGACATAGTGCACCACGCTGGGGCAGCCCATCAGAACGCAGATTGCCTCTCAAGATTGCCTATCATTGCCCTTGTGTCCTCTATTGCCAATGAGCTTTATGACAAGCTACTGGTTGACCAATCTTTGTGGGGGGTAGAGCCCACAAAATCCAAAATGTTCTTAAGAAGCTTTCAGTGGACACCAAAGTTAAAGATGGTCAACTCTTTAAACTTTACAAGGATAACTGGTTGCCATATATACGCCCCTTACTCAGAACAGACTATGTAGTTGTCTCACAAAAGGCTACAGGACATGGAGGAATACAAAAGACCCTTGATCAGTTACAGCAGCATTGCTACTGGGAAGTAATGCCCTCTGACGTTGCTGAGATTTTGGCTGCTTGTCATGACTGCAATATTGAACAGCCAAAGGTTGCAAGATTCCAGCACAAGTTGATCTGCCCAGGATTTGCCTTCCATACTGTGGCCATTGGTGTGGTGGGACCCTTGCCAGTCTCAAAAGGGAAAAACAAGTACATTATAGTGGCTGTGGACCAGTTGACCAAATGGGTTGAGGCCAAGGCTATCCCAAATCAGTCTGCACTCACTACAGCCATGTTCATCTTGGAACACATCATCTACCACCACAGATGTCTTCAGATGCTGTTAACTGACAATGGAACCAACTTCACTAGCTATATGATACCCAGAATAAATCAACTGATGGGTATCAGAGGCACATTATCCATCCCATACTATCCCCAAACTAATGGAATGGTTGAACGGACTAATGGAAGTTTGGTGCAGATCCTCAGTAAACTAGCGCACCAACATGAGTCAGAATAGGACACTTACCTGCCTGCAGTCAACTTTTCTTACAACATTGGCTATCATAGAGCAACAGGCAAAACCCCCTTCTAACTCCTGTATGAACATCAGCCTGGTTTACCTCCTCATCTGTACTCCTTGGTGAAACCTAATCTGTCTGTCACCCCAGAAGCCTACCTTCATAAGCTGGCTCAGACTTTAATCAGAATATAGGCTGAAGCCTACACTATTAATCTGAGCACCAAGCAAAAGGATGTGGAACATGCTAAGGCTAAATGCCCCTCCCTCCCCAGCTATCAGATTGGAGACTTAGTCTACTTCTATAGCAACAGAGGCTATGGATGTGAAAGCAAACTTGTCTCCCTATGGCAAGGACCTGTTAAGGTCATCCAGAAAGTAGGTCCTAACAGTTATACATTGAATGAACCTACCACTGGACAACTAGTCACTAGAGTCCATGTGCAATACATGTGTATGACTTCTAGCAATCAGGAGTAATTCCCCTTTAGGACAATAATCTGGAAAAAGAAAATCCTAATAAAAAATGCCATGGGTTGTTGTCCACATCACAGAAAGAAAGGAATAAGGCAAATATACAAAAAAACGGCTTTATTGGAACTTGCAGTGTTTGGAAATCACTGCTTTCAAATGACAAGTCATTGTTAGAAGGACCACACAGGCCGCCATGTACTCCTCAGTGTAGTCCTCCTTGAAGTGCCACAGACAGAAGATAGGATAATTTGGATACTTATCCCAAGCTTTTGCACAATTGAGGCCCATCCAGACTGGGAACCCAATCCCCACTACCAAGGCATCCCAGAACAGGTGTTCACTGCTCCAATATTTCCAACTTAATGCAATATTGGGCTTATATACCTCTCTCATAAGCCCCCCAAAAAGTAAGGGAACGTCCCCCACCTCAGCCACTGCTGGCTTATCTGAAGGTACTTTGAAGAGGTGCCCCAGCAAGGCCAACCTGGTGTACATGTCCTTGCTCTTAAGATTCAAGGCTGTAAGAAGACCACCTGTTACTTGTTGAATACAGAAGTTCTTGCAATCCTTGTTGACCCAACTGGATACCTCCATATCTACCTTCCCTTCATGACACCAAGCCATGATCATCCCCCATACCACCGCCAGAACCAGGTCAATCTTCTCTTGATCAAACTTCTTCCCTTGCCATTCAAAGTTTTAGATTTGACCCTCAGCAAACTTCGATGCTGTTTCTTGGTCAAAACAGAAATGATAGAAATTCCCTTTCTTGACTTTGGCCTGGGTTAATATGGATGGGTCCATCAACACCTCTTGAAATAAGGCATGTAAATGAGGTCTCTCCCCCAGTTTAATTTCCTTGGCATCCTTCCAGTTGAGGACACCATAAAGATCAAACCAGGTGATTCCCTCTTCTTGCTGGGCTTCTAGTTGTACTACTGGCTCCTGTGCCTGGGAAGTTTGAACTTGCTTGACCAACCGTTCATCTCTCTTCTGGCTCTTATTCTGAGTGCTTTTCTCCTTGGCCAATATGGCAGCTTTGTTGGCTGCTGCCCTGGCTCTAACTGTGGCAGCTCTGGAAGCTCTTGGTGATTTACTTTGGTTATCTGACATGTGCAACCCTTGAGTACTGTACCCTCTATTTATACCCTTGCCCATTTTAGTGGTGGGAAAAGTTGTAAATTAGACAGCATGTGTATAATGGTCAAGGCTATCAGTGGAATTAATCCTGATAGTCAAGACTAAACTGGTTTGCACTCAAATCTGTTGGATCTGACATATTTGTATTTCTAATTATATCTTGGACGTTATAATATGATGGCTAAACCGTTACATCCAGATTAGATTGGGTTCAGAAACTACAAGTAGCTTCTGCAATGGGCAGCTGCAAGCTGTAGCCACTCCGGGTTAATGTGCATCCACTCTTCCCTGCCAGATTGTCCAGATCATCCCAAGATGAAAAGAACATGGATGCAAGAGCCTGGTGGACACCAGAAGATCCTGTAATGTTCCTGACAATGGTGCAGGTGTTAATAACACTCCTGCATTCATTGTGCAGCCAGTATAGTATATAAAATTCCCTTCTTTCTAAATAAAAGATATACTTTCACACATTATCTACTTGCTTTTGCACTCTAGTTAGTTGTTACCTTAGATTTAAAGGTAAAGACTTCAGAGTCTTTAAGACTTGTATTAATTTGTGTGTAGGCCTGAAACCATACTCTCCAAAGCTAGCACTATAGATGTTAATCTCTAAGACGTCCATAAGGCCAAATTCACAACAATGTTGGTTGCAAAATTTAAAAATACCAGAAAGTTGAGGTGAAAAATTGATTTTTCATTCTTTTAACTCAACGCAAAACAAAAATATTGTTTCAATATAAAAATAAATCTTGAACTTTATTAGACTAAATAGAACCTAGTAAATTGTTTTGGTCTAAAGATATAATAGATATTATAAAAGTGTGAAATTGGAATATTTTTTCAAAAGTAATGTTAAAACAAATTTATTCTAGTTTTCATATAATGCTTTTTTAATAAAGCTAGCATGTAAAATTTGACTTTGAATTTTTCTGAATTGCCTATTTTTCCAACTGTTTTTCTTCTATAACTTATAGAAACCTAGAGTAATGCTTTTTTTATAAGAAAATAAATCATATTTCTTAAAAATGCTAGATTATAATTTCAGTAATTTATGTCAGAGATGAGCTAAAGCTTTTTATTAGTAATTTTTTATAACTCATTTAAATCATGATTGAAATTTTTTACACCTTTGCATACTTATAAAAGCTATAATATGCCATTGTATACTTAATAGAGACGCATAGACCTCTATCTTCCTGTAATAAGTTATAAAATCTAAATTTATAAAGCACTTGCTAATAAATTATTAGCAGTGTGGTATTTAGAAGAATTTTTAAGATATTTCATTCATAAAAAACATTATAGTAAGCTAAAATGTTTATAGCAACAAGCCTTGTTATTTAACTGATATTGGGAGCATCTCATTTTATTTTAATTCATATAGTAGAGAAGTCAGGAGAAGCAGAGAGATTAGAGAAAAAGAGGGAGAAACATCAGGCTTAATCCACCCAGCATTGTATTTCATACAATCCACCCTACTGTCAGTGCAGAGATCTTTAAAAGTCTTTGTGCTCCAGTGAAGCCAAAGTGGAAAATAAGCTTTTAAAAGATCAAGGGAGGAGATGTTAATAAATAAACTAAATAGATGACAATTTTTTTGTGCTTGGATCTGGGAAGTTTCATTTTGTAGCCTGAAATAGCAGTACAGTGGAGAATAGCAGTTTATAAAGCCATGACGCTAAGCAAATAACCTGAGATTTAAGGGGAAATAACTTATCTGCAAAAAAATCAACTGAGATTTATAAGAAATAAAATAAGATGTAAAAAGTTTAAAAAAAAACAACAAGTATATATCTATTTACAATGGATTTGGGTACATTTCTATATTGTTCTTATATGTGTTAACTCTGTTTACATCTGAATAGATCTGGTTTACATATGAGCTCTTTTGCTTAAATCTCATTTCTTCTGCTCAGCGCCTTAGCTTTGAAAACTACTTTAGCATCTTAATATCCTTTGAAAAGAATTCCAAAAACCCTGCTTTCATATATGGCAGTAAACTAAAGTACCATAGCTTTAGAAGCTATAGCACCAAGTGAAAAAGACTTATCTGTAAGCAAGATCAACACATCTCCAAACAAAATTTAGGTGAACCCAAAATCTACTGTTGATCAATATAAATTCCCTATCTTTTAAACTTTTTTGGAACTGATTTGATTTAACTTTTTTTGAGCACAAACTTCCTTAAAATGACTTAAATTTGTGCATCCTCACATATCTGAACCCCACTGTATATGCTATGGTCAAAGGCTATCACCCATTTCAAAAGAAAGAAAATTAAATAATACTGCTTTTTCATCAATTTGTTGATATCCTCATCATCTTAGTATATTTACATAGAGATATTGAAGATTTCCCAATAGTGAGGAAAAACTCACTTCAGACTAAAGAAAAATCCCCTTGGACAAGAACAAAATCAACTCATCTCATAACCAATATAAGAGGGCCCAGATATATTATTAACTGGTATAAATTTTTTGATTTCTGATTCTTTCTGAGATGGATTGATCTCTTTCACCTGAGCAGGTTTGCCTTGGGCTATAGAGATTTTATTCTCATTGCTATGAAAGCTACTGCACTTTAATGTGTACATGTACTAAAACAAGCTTACTACAGTGTGCAATTTCTTTAATAGCTAGCAATTCTTATATAGATTAAAAGGGTAGATATTCC
This sequence comes from Entomophthora muscae, assembly GCA_014839935.2. Lineage (NCBI taxonomy): Eukaryota > Fungi > Entomophthoromycota > Entomophthoromycetes > Entomophthorales > Entomophthoraceae > Entomophthora > Entomophthora muscae. The sequence continues at coordinate 129,223 of QTSX02003760.1, forward strand.
AATCCCTTTCAGACATCAGTGCAGCATATTTTGGCAGCCAAAAGTTTAATATCTATCCCACTCCCCTGAAAGTTTCTATAGCGTTTCCCACCAATATCTCCAGTGCCTATAGAAAGGATCAAGCATTTTTTGTTAGCTGGTAGCTTCAGTAACTTTAGAGAAATACCTGTGTCATGTACATGGGTCCTCTAGTCCTTGTGGTTGGGTCAACAGGACAGTTCTTTGGACTATAGTAGGCTTGCTTAAACACTAGAGTATTTTGAAGACCTAATACACAATTAGTTTACTGATAATAACAGTAATTCTTTACTTTCTCTCTGGAGGTAACAACTAAGGTAGATAATATTCAAGTAATGTAAATCTGTGTGTCTTTATTGTGAGATAAGGGAAGAGTTATATAGATGAGCTAAAGCAAGGTGAGAATTATTGTACAGTCATCACAGGTACTATAGATGCAGAATCCTAAGAATTAGGCTGCCAGTGCAGGCACAGTTATGCTTATTCTCTGCACAGTGATTTAGGTGGAGGTAGAAAGTACCTTCCAGATGGGCCAGGACATGCAGCTATTTTTTTAGCTTCATGCATGGTTTGATGTGGCCTAATCTATAATATGCAATTCTATTCATCCTAAGGTATTAACATATCCTGTATCATTAATTAGCTCTGTGCGTGAGCAAATTGAAGCATGGACTGGGATATTTTATGTCATGACACCAGTACAGGTACACGTGTGCGTGTGTACGCCTTGCTTTATACTATAGTGTTGTCATGCCCAAGCTATGTCATTTCTGTTGCCCTTTTGTATTTGGCTTTGTCTTGCAATAACCTGCCTCAGTAAATTACTCTTTTCTCCCCTTTACTTTTCCAAGCTTTTTGGATCAGCTTCCCCAGGTTGACTGCTTTTGTGAGTTTCCATTTCAACCTTGAAGCTAAAGGGGGAAGGTCTCTTGAGAGCTGGGGTGTTCTGCTAAGAAAATTTCATACCATTTTATGTCATTAATTTATTCTTGGTCAATATTACTATTTGGATGTAAGGATATTTTATGCCCTAACTTTATCAGTGTTTTAACTGATCTGTTTTAGCAAAGTTACAAGGGGAAAAATATTTGGAGACTAGATAATTATCTTTATTGAGATATTGGAATTATATAGTATGAGCAAATCATGAATAGTAGGAAAACTATTGTGGTGATCACTTGGTTGGATGGTTATGGGATGGCTTGATCTAGATATTGATTCAAGTGCTGAATCAATATATCCATCCTTTGGAATCATTAATTGCCCATTCTGCTATTTCTGGAACTTTGTGTTGACTCCCCCATCTGGCTACAGGTCACTGGGAAGTCAGATTGCGGGTCACAAATCTGCTTGGTTGAAACCTTGCTGCAGGCTGAACCTGCTGTTTTGAAATCAGTGCCAGGTTTTTGGGGTTAAACTTTGAGGTCCACTCTGATGGGACAACTTTCTATCCTTTGGCTTATCAGAGTTATATAAGATCCAGACGCTTGAGCTCATTAGGACAATTAAGAGCTAGACAAGCCTGTTTAAATCTTACCTAACCTCTGTTTGACTAATGTTTTTACATCCATACTCCAGCTACTCTGAGCCATACTTTGATGGCTTGATTAGGCTCACCAAATCTCTAGGGACAGGATGGCTTAACGCTGAGGGCTTTTTGCCAAGGGATCCCCTGGTGGGATTATTTTATTGACCATGATCCATGTGTTTACTTACAGGGATAGAACTTTATCCATCCTCTTCAGGCACTATAGCAGGAGTCTAAATAGGCTTGTTTACACTCCCCAGACCTTTGATACATTGTAGGTAGAAATGGGCTCAGGGTACTTGCAGACCTGGAAGTAGGCAGCATTCTGGAGATCAGATGGGTTGAGCTGGAAGTTTAGGGCATATTTTGGTTCTGGGTGGTACTCTGACATCTTGGGCGCCTCATAGCCCAGTGGCATCAACTTGGCTTTGACCTTAGAATGTATCTCTCTTGGTCAGAGCCAGCTTGGTATTCAGTTTTGTGTGTGTACTATAATTTATGCTGGATGGATATATCAGTATCCTTTTTTATAGGCACTCCTGTAACAGCAACCCTTGAATCAATTACCCCTGTTCTAATAAAGGGGAAAGGCAACAAAATGAACAGCTTTGATCTGAGACTTGGTGGCTCCAGGCAGTTGAATTGACCAGGAAGGTTGGTTTAAATTATGAATCCAGGAGTATCATCAACAGGAAGTTAAACTTGGGGACATAATGGGCTTGAATGTGTCAAGCTGGGAGAATGTAGCCGTTGGAGAAAAAACCTTGGGCTCCCAGTTGGAGCCGGGGAGAGCTCAGATCAGGAGCACATGTATTCCACTGGGTCTGGACCAGGAGGTCCAGAACACTTCAGCCATGGAGCTGGCATGTCCAAAAAAGCAATCCAGGTGGTTCTGGAATATACCTTGAACTTCTCTTAATAATTAAAGATGTGGAATATTTGGGGCAAGGGTCTTTATCAGAGGATGCTGCTATGCCATAGATTGCATGTTAGGGATCCAAGCCACATCACTTGGGAGAGAGGGGTTCAGCTGAGTATACCTTGAAGGCTATTAAATTGGAGCATGGCTCTAAAAATAAAATATACCTCTACAGCAATTTTTGCCTTTCCCAAAAATCATGCCAAGCTTGATCCATCCCGCTTTTGACCAGAAATAAGGCTAGCACAGAAGCAGCCAGCAAACTTCAGAAGGATGACCAGCTGCCAACCCATGCAAACTTTGGATTTAAAATAAGTGCTGCTCACTTGGTATGTGATTTTTCTTATCTTGCATAGAGTATCCCTATTGTTTGAGAGTCAAGCTGGGAGTGAACAAGCAAGTATGGTATCAAGGTCTCTTATGGGCTGGGATGCAGGTCCAAAGCTTTTGGATAAGTGCAAGTTCTCTGATATCTGTTGTTGGTTTAGCTTCTCTGGCCCTTCTTGTATGTCTGGGTAGATCACTGGTTTCACAGAAGGTAGAAAGCCACTTTTACTTTATCTTACTGATTATAAGTTGACCTGGAGTCTTTACCTATCCAGTGTAGGCAAAAACTAAGACTGTTCAAATGTATATCAAGTGGGTAGAAATAAAGTGTTATTTGGAAATAAAGAATATCCATTTAGTGAATAGGATGTAAGATGTGGGTTGCTGGGTATCAGCTCCAGGTATCTAGGGTCAAGAATTTTCAGGGGTAGATGTATCTGCAGGAACAGCAATCCAGCTTCAGTTAGTATGATCAGGTGGCAGGGGCAATGACCTTTTGTATTGGTAACATTGTAGAATCAAAAATAAAAATAGATTGGTGTATTCCAGGTTAATCAATTGGTTGTTGTGTGAGTGCTGCTGCATGTTAATATATTGAGTTTATATCTATTAACAATGGAAATGGCTTTTAAAATCACTATTAGTAAGAATAGTTTACATCATAACACCATTGGATGAAGGTGTGTCTGTGCAGATTTTGGGGTTCACCCTCAAGTAATGCCATGTCAAAACTTCATAAATCATGCTATCCTTTTGACTTGATTTATAACAGTTGCAAAGCCAAGGTAGGTAAGACTATGCACAAGAATGTTTTATTTAAAGGATGTATATTTATTGGTTTAGTAATAATTGATGGATTAAAAGTAGAACCCTTCCTTTGTGTCATGGCCATAGTTTTCCTGGGTGTGTCTTGGCCAAAGTGCCGCCACTTGGGGAAACTCAGCCTGAAGCCCCGCCTGCTTGCAGCAATTGCAGATCTAAATCTAATTATCAATCACAAGTGGGTGGTAGCATGGGAAATTGGGTCCAAGTGGGGCGTGGATGCCCCACGCCCAATTTTCCCTTCTTTGACCTGCTGGTCAACAAATCCTGACATCAAAGGAGGTCAGGTAACAGCTTACAGAACCACCATTGGTGGTATCTGTAAGCTGTCTAAATATTGTATTCAAGGAGGCCACCTCATCAAGATGTACCCAAAGGCTTTAAGTAACAATTGTCCCCACCAAACTACCTTAGTAGTTTGATATTTTACTCTAAATAAATATCTTGCCTCAATGATTTACTTATTTCAATATTTTCCAATCAGATTTGTAATAACCAGACTGCTTGATTCTTCTTTCTCACCTCTGAAATTTACTGGTAATCTTCCACCTCCTGCTGAAATGATTCCTGAAACCCGCAAAATTGAATGTGAGCCTATCTATGCTGCTGATTCTTTGATGTTGAGCAAAATAAAGGTCTTCCTGATGTACCTTTGCATAATATTCTGCTGCATCTTTCCTTATTCACTTCTCAGGGGTTACCATTTCCAAGTAAACATACATTGTCTCCTCCTCATTGGTAATGTCATCCTCATTTGGGTATACATTCCCCATCTGATCAATTATGACAAGCTCTCACTATACTTCACCATGACATTATCAAATTACTCCAATTTTGATATATTGTACAGCCTGCACATCTTTGTTGTTAGATCATTCTCTTGCATCATGGATATCTTAGTAGTGACTTCCACAATGCTTATTACTTTATTTTGGAGTATTTTTGCAGTGGTTTTCTTTCCCCTGTTATACCCATTCTTTGCAAAGATAGAGATCACACAACCTTGTCATACTTTACTCTCATGCCTCAAATTCTGGAAGCCTGCTCCTAGCCTTCCATCCCCCTTGTTAACTACTGTAAGAGAAATATCAGCACTGAATGAGTAGTTAACTCAGTATGGTTTCCCTCAGAAGCTTCTCAGCTTCTTACTAAAACAAGCAGAACCTGAACACTGTGAGTAATGTTTATCTATTCTTGAACAAGCACCCAACTCCTTTGATGATGTGTCTACCCTAATTCCTTTGGTGATGTGCCAAGCTCCAGCATCTTCCTTCTTGATTGACTACAAAGCCCTGTTCTTGAGTTCCCAAGGCCCTCAAACTCTACCCTTTCACCTCAAGCAGTTCCAAGCCAATGCTGAGAAGTCATCACTCCCCAAAAGCACTAAGCTTGTGGCCCTCTATTTCAGTCTTGACTGCACTGGTCAAAGCTTGTCACCTTGGTCACACCCTTCTGCTTCTGTCTTCAATATGACACAGCGCCTCCTGCAAGCAGTCAGGGGTGACCTGGTGACGTCCCAACATCCCACACAGCCCCTGTTGCTGGAGGCTCCTCCAATTCTGAATTGTTTGCATGGTCAACAGGAGCCAGCCACCTCACAAGGGCCCATATCCTCTGAGGTTTCTCAATCTCTTGTGACTCTAGCCTCTTCTCTAGCTATAGCTCCTGTCAGCAGCTTGTCTCCCCAGAGCATTCCTGCCTTGGCTGCACTCTCCTTCTATGAAATTGAATACCCCAGTGCTACCCTGGCAAACTTAAGCTCTACTGACTCCCAAGTGCCAACTTCAGGTAGCACTACCAATGCCTGTAAACTTATATGCTTCAACCAGAGCTGTCCATTGCTATTTGCCAAGGCTCAAGCTATTGTGGATCTCCACGTTGCCGCTATGAATAAGATTGTGCCTACTCCTTGTATTGAGCCTATTGTCATTGAACCTGTGATTGACCAACCTTTTTGTGACAGATCCAGGTCCAACCAGTCAAACTTGTCATTATCTTGCCCTTGACTCTTATTACTGTTACCTTTATGTGACAAAGCTTCAAGGAGCTTTGCCTCCAGGGAGGCAATTTTGTGAGACAACACTTTATTGTCATCTTGCCAACAAGCCATAATTTTGACACTCTTTTTCTCCCTATTTCTTAACGCCTCAACTTCATAATTAGCTCTGTCCTTCACCTGTTGTAAAATTTCATCAAACCCTAACAACAGGTTCCAGGAGTCCCATGCATAAACTTGATTTCCTTTTGCAGGGATTCCCTCTTTGGCAAAATAGTTGGATTATAGTTCTTCAAAAGCCGCTTTCACTTCTACCAAAGATTCCTCAGGTGCTATCTTAGAGGCCTCCAAACTTGCCCAAGCCTCCTTGAGTGAACTGGTAGGAACTTCCTTCCTAGCAGCAGTGGTTTCTATACAAAGCACCCCAAATTTTGCTCTTTCAAATGATAGTAAAAAAGAAATGATAATTAAAAAGTAGTTTGAGGGGAAAGCATCAAAAATTTGACAATATATCTTTATTAAAATTTAGCTGTTTTTGCTTATATACCATTTGGGGCATATTTGGCTGAAAACCCCTCTGGTTCCTGAATCAACCTATGATTCATAATATGTGGTCTATGATATTTGAGTCATTCAAACCTAGATCTTTACCTATAAGATCCCCTGTAATTCTCAGCCTATGAGAACTAACCTACAATGAGAATGAGTCACCTGATGCCATTCATCTCAATGTATTAATTTGGCATGGAGCTTCCTCAGCTTCCAGTGCCAAAACCCTGTGGAATATACACATTACAAAACTCAGCAATCAATGTTCCAACTGGGAACCAGCTGATCAAACCTGAATTCCTAGACATCATTGCCCTTATTTAGCTATCTTCACATTTAATGGTTTTTTGCCTTAAAAACCATTAAAACACTTTAAAACTTGAACCAGGCACCACCAAGGTGCCTAGAAATTTTCTCAGGTGGCGCCCCAGCACCCCAGACCCTGAAAAATTCACTGGTTGGTGCCTTGGCGCTTCTCAAATCAATTAGACGGTGCAGTGGCACTTCTAACCTAATGAATTTGCCAAAACAGCACTTTTAACCCACAATTTGGGGGTTTACTTTTGATTAACCTTAAAAAGCCTTCTTAACACAGTCAAGACAATTAAATAATATAATTAAATTGTCATTAATTATATTCCCATGTATTTATTAATTAATCTTCCCGGTTAATTAAATTGTTTTTGAGATGCCTAGTCTCCAAGATTGATTTGACCAATCTTGCCTTCTGTTCTTTTATTGAATATAGATACTAAGTTTTCAGGAATCTTTATCTGAAGGATTTTATCCAAACCTATTTATATAAAACAAACAGCAAAAACAGAGCAGCTTTATATTTTGGTATTTATTTGGCTAAATACTTAACAGTGACTGTTGTACGGTCACACTTTTATAGCATTGAATGAGGACCTGTTGTCCATTAAAACAGCCCCTCAAATCCAGGTATAAAATGACTACAATTGTCCCCTCTATCAAATAAAACAAAGATGGGATTTTTTTCATTGTTCCTTTGCTTCCACATCACATCTAACAAAAGCTGTAGCTTTAGTAGATACTGGTGCCACAGACAACTTCATTTCAAAAGATCTAGCTGACCAGCTAGGTTTGGAATATAATCCTGGTGCTCTGTGCAAAGGTGGGGTATCCAATGTCTTCTGTTCATTCAGACTATGTCACCTGTTATCCTTCTCCATCACTGATCATGCCTTTATTGCTGACTTCATAGTGGCAAAGCACCTGACATACCCAGTTATCCTAGGCGTGGAATGGTGGCAGGAGCACAATATCACCCCAATCCTCAAAGATAATCTACTGAGGATTGCTCATCCTGCCAGAATTTTCTTGGGGGTACCAATGATCCCGTTTGGGAAAGAAGCCCTCACATCTCAATATCAGTCTCAGCAACAACAAAACACACCACATCATTTGATGTCCTTCTGTTGTGCCTCTCCCAATTTCATGTAGCCTTTCATTCTAAGCTGGCTGATGGTCTCACTGCACATTCACAGTTTGACTTTGAGTTTAAACTCACTGTTGATTTGATGAAAGTTGCTTCTCCCATCTATCCCTTGAACTTAAAGGAGGAACAATGCTTAGAAGAATGTACAAAGGACATGGAAGCCAAAGGACAGATATTTAGGAAATCTTCTCCTATATGCTCTCCACTGCTGCTTGTTCAAAAGTCTGATGGATCATTATGCCCCTGCATTGATTTTGGCAACCTGAACAATGTGACTGTACTGGAACTATACCCCATGCCCATTGAGTCTCCGATCTCCAGGGAGGTGAAGAAAGCTAGGATCTTTTCAAAGCTGGACCTCTTAAATGCTTTCAACCAGATTTGCATCAAAGAAGGTCAGCAATGGCTCACCGCTTTCAAGACTAAGAAAGGCATCTTTCAGTACCAAGTCATGTCCTTTGGTCTAAAAAATGCCCCAGCAGTCTTCCAGAAGATGATCAATGCAGTCTTAGGTGACCTCATTGGGAACTGTGCTATTTCATACATGGACAACATCTTAGTATACTCTCTGGATGAGGAGTCTCATGCCGCCCACCTTTGTGCCGTAATGGATAGGATCCAAAAGGCCAATCTCATCATCAAACTGAACAAATGTGAATTTTTCAAGAGTAAGGTTTCTTTCTTAGGAAATCTGATCTTGTAGAAAGGCCATGCTATTTCCCCTGACAAGGAATCTGCAATCAGGAATTGGCAGACCCCGATAAACATTACCCAACTCCGCAGTTTCCTGGGAACATGCAACTTCTTGAAATTCTTCACCCCCACTTGTCAGAAACAGCAGCCCCCCTTTACACTGCTAGTGGGAAAAGAACTCTGGAATGATCCACACAATGCAATGCTGCGTTCAATGCTGTTAAGAAAATCATGTGTTCTGCAACCATGCTCCGCCATGTTGATGCCTCCAAACCCTTCATCTTAGCCACAGATGCCTCCAAATTTGCCATTGCCTCAGTCCTTCTACAAACTGCTGATGATGGACTAGAATACCCTGTGGGCTATTTCTCAAGAAAAATGAGATCTGAAGAGCTCAGCTACATGATCTATGACAAGGAGCTATTAGCAGTAGTAGAGTCTATTAAATACTGGCAGCATCACCTTTTCTCAGCCACACACCCATTTACAGTAAGGACAGACCACAAAGCCCTACTGTATTACCAGGAATCTTGTCTCTTAACTGAACGTCAGACCAGATGGTATGAAGTCCTAGTCGAGTTCAAATTACAATACAAGTTTATCAAAGGTATTGGTAACCATCTGGTGGACTCCCTTAGTTGCAACCCAGCATTCCTTCCAGATGTTAAGGCTTAACAAGAATTTAATACAAAGGTCATGATTCCCCCCGGCACCATTCTATCCTCTCCTCCCACGGAAACAATCTGCACCCTAAGTATCCAAGAACCTGCCAACTCAGACCTGGTAGCTAGAGTCAAGTTGCTTCAACCTTTAGACAAATGGTACCCCCAGCTGTTTAAGTTGGCAAGTCAATCTACTCCCCACACCTGCTATAGTTCTGAAGACAGTACCATACTTCACAATAGTTGCCTGTGGGTACCTGATGGTGATATTTGCCTGGAAGTCATCAAGGCCCACCATGACAACATATTGGTTGGTCACCAAGGGAAAAACAAGACCATAGAGATAATCCATAGACAATTTGATTGGAGAGGTCTCACATCAGAAGTAGCTAAGTACTTGAAGGGCTACATGGTTTTTCTAAGGGCAAAGCCATCCTGTCTCAAACAGACAGGTATACTGGTCCACCTACAAATTCCAAATGGCCCATGGACATCTCTGTCTGTTGATTTAATAGTAGAACTTCCTTCATCAAACAGTTATGATGTAATCATGGTAGTAGTAGATTTTTTCACAAAGATGAGTCATTTCATCCCCTGCCAAACCACAGTCACATCAGTCCAGATGGCCAAACTTTTTGTCAACAATTTCTTTGACCACCATGGAATCCCCCAAGAGATCATAAGTGACAGAGGTCTCCAATTCACAGCGCAATTCTGGGAGGAATTCTTCAGACTCCTAGGCATTAGGTTATGCAGATCAACAGCCTACCACCCCCAATCTGATGGCCAGACAGATAGGGTTAATCAATGTTTGGAAACATTTCTTAGATGCTACTCTAACGCTGAACAAGATAACTGGTCCCAAAACATACCAATGGTCCAGTTTGCTTACAAAAATGCCCCACACTCCTCTTCTAATGTCTCCCCATTCTTTGCAAATTATGTCTATACCCCCAATGTAACTTTGGCTCACTCTCAGGTAGCAAAGTGGAATTGGCATCCTCACAGGCAGCAGCTTTAAAAAGAATCCACAAAGAAGTCAAAGTGTCCTTAACTCATGCCGTGACAACTTACAAGGCTTATGCAGACATGAAAAGAAGAGAGGGTCCAGCGTACAAAATTGGTGATCAAGTACTGGTTGACTCCCAGAACATGCAACTAAAAGTACCCTGCTGAAAGCTAGGTCCCAAAAGAGTAGGTCCATTCAGAATCTTAAAGAAGATTGGATCTTTGGCCTACCAACTGGACCTCCCTCCCTCCTTCCACATCTTCAGAACATTTGATGAATACCTATTAACTAAGTATGAAAGTCCCCCTGTATCTACTCCTGACCCCATAATAGTGAATGAACAACTGGAATATAAACTGGAATCAATAATTGCATCCAAACTATCCCGCAAGCGCCTGCACTACCTAGTAGCCTGGAAGGGATACCCAGCCTCAGAAAACTGTTGGATTCCCCATTGCAACCTCACTCACTCCCAATAAATGCTCCAGGAATTCCACAAAAACAACCCCCAAGCAGTAGGTCCAGTAAAGGCCACCTTAGCTGCCATGAAACTTCCTCCTGCCCACAAGAACCATGCATTGGCAGCACTCCCAGGAGGCGGGAAGTCCCTGTTACCAAAGAAGGAGAGTAATGTCATGGCCATAGTTTTCCCAGGTGTGGCTTGTCCAAAGCGCTGCCACCCGGGGAAACCCAGCCTGAAGCCCCGCCTGCTTGTAGCAATTGTAGATTTAAATCTAATGATCAATTGCAAGCGGGTGGTAGCACAGGAAATTGGGTCCAAGTGGGGCATGGATGCCCCACGCCCAATTTTCCCTTCTTTGACCTGCCAATCAACAAATCCTGACCTCAAAGGAGGTCAAGTAACAGTTTACAGAACCACCATTGGTGATATCTGTAAGCTGTCTAAATATTGTATTCAAGGAGGCCACCTTATCAAGATGTACCCAAAGGCTTTAAGTAACAATTGTCCCCACCAAACCACCTTAGTAGTTTGATATTTTACTCTCAATAAATATCTTGCCTCAATGATTTACTTATTTCAATATTTTACAATCAGATTTGTAATAACCAGACTGCTAGATTCTGCTTTCTCACCTCTGCAATTTCCTGGTAATCTTCCACCTCCTGCTGAAATGATTCCTGAACCCCAAAAAATTGAATGTGAGCCTATCTATGCTGCTGATTCCTTGATGTTGAGCCAAATAAAGGTCTTCCTGATGTACCTGTGCATAATCTTCTGTTGCACTTTTCCTTATTCACTCTTCAAGGGTTATCATTTACGAGTAAACACACATTGTCTCCTCCTCATTGGTAATGTCATCCTAATTTGGGTGTACATTCCCCATTTGATTGATTACAACAAGCTCTCTCTCTACTTTACCCTGACACTTTGTGCTATTGTAACCATGTATATAGATTTGTTGCAACTAAATTAGATAGCTCAGCCACCAACATGTCTCCTGATACAAAGGGTGTGCCTGTTGACCCACCTCATAATGGTTCTAATGCTATGGCCTCACCTGAACTGCAACTATGGCAAGATCACGTATTCTTGTGTAAGGAATGAGGCTGATTTGCAAGGAAGGTTATTAGGGAAAATATGTAACGCTGTTTATCCCTACTTTGAGTGATTCTACATATGCTACCCCTTGATGCCTGATAGCTTTTCCATGCGGTATATGGATCCCAATCCTTTTTGATAAGGATCATCTTATTAAAAATATATTCCCTGCCACCTCTGGGAGTTTTTTCCTCTCCAGCTCCCACATACTAGACTATAAATACAGTGGTTTTAAAAGGTATGGCAACAAGCAAAAACAATCCATATTTAAACAAAATGAACTCAGATTTAAACAAAAATTAAAAATAAACAAATTTATATTGATTTACAATAGATTTGGATTCATTTCAATTTTGTTTAAATCTGAGTTCATTTCGTTTAAATCTGAGTTCATTTCGTTTAAATCTGAATTGTTTTCGCTTGTTGCCATACCTTTTAAAACTACTGTATAAGGTTGCAACGGAATAAATTTCGAATCGGCTTATACCTGATATGCTGAAGCTCTAGCGGAAAGGATAGTTTTAGATATGGGTTAACCTTATGTTCAGTCACATGATTCCTATATATACATTGGATCGGGTTTTCTAAAAGGGGATCTTATTTTTATAGAAGATAGGATGCTGGTAGAAAGTGGGAGAACGGGTAAACCTTTGTTTATAAGAAAGAGGTTGGTTTCAAGGCACTTGATTTCCAGGAACGGTGTTCTATCTTATAGGTATCCGCCTATGAATGTAGGTGGTGCTTATCTGGATGCTAAGAGCAGATGTTTAGATGGGACGTGCCATGGATCTAGGATGAGTTTGACGCCAAGCTTGCTGCTCAGGATTCTGCGCTGGTTGGAATGGCCTTTGTGGAGCTTGAGGTGCACGTTGCTTGGGCTGCGGCATGAACTGAAGTTGTCCTGGGGGTTCACGCACAGCATAGCAGTTAGGGTCGCGGGAGGGATCGCAGGCAAGTGGTCTGTATGCACCATTAGGTTGAAACTCTCGCATGTTGCGAGCAGGGTTTCTAACGACATCTCTTCTTACCCCTCGGTTCTGATTGGAGGGACGGCTGCAGTCGGGGACGGATGAATCGCACAGTTGCACTTCTTGGTACCCTTCATCCTCGTCAAGGATGACAACTGCCTTGTTTCCTGGGGTTATCAGGTCATTCGTGTCTGGAGGTAGAGCATTGGTGTTAAGGGTTTGTCTTGCCTCGTACCGGCTTGCTTTGCTCAAGCCAGAGATGCGGCTGCTTACCAGCGATGCTGCCAGAGCGACGATTACAAACTTCATTTGAAGCGTTTTTCGAATCCACTTCTAATTTATACCTCCTGGAGAAAACGATCAACATTTTGATTTCCCAAGCTTGGCCTTTGCATTACCCTTGCCGAATGGTGATTGACGCCCTTTCTGATTCTTGCCTGTTAAGGAATATTTGATCTTTGCTTTTTACGCGTCAATTTCAACTATAGACACATACCCCTAGCTGCACCAGGATATATTAACATGATTGCAGCTTTAAAAATACCACAGGTGGCTAGGCAGGCTCCAATCCCTCGGATCCATTTAAACGATATGCCACAAACTTTATATAAATTACATTTGAAATTCTTTCCTATCTTTGAATACCATACATGTAGCCTACTCCAGAGGGCTCAAGCTTAAATTATCACCTCAACTTCCACATATAGTGAATCATATCACCTGTTATAGTAAAATGCCATAATCCACTATACGTGGGAGTTCAGGTAGCCTAAAATTTGAACCCTCCAGCATAGTCTCATAAAATCACCACTAGCTTTAAAAGGTGAGCTTTAGCTTAAGTTTTATACGATCTAACCCATGAACGACCTTGAATTGAGGAAGGAAGATTGCAAGCTTTTAACTCGCAGCGAAGGTACTTTGAAATTAAAGCTTGCATTAAATATACTTGGACCCTTTGGATCCTAGCTTCGTTGGGAAAATCTAATCCACCGCTCCCAATTCCGAGCGGGTAATGGCTAGGGGCGAAAACATGCCAGGCATCGGATTACATGCTTTGGTTTGAGTAAAGGACCAGTTCTGGGTTTAAATGTGGCCTGTTAAAACAGAACTATCCGAAACAGTGTATCGGAAGCAGGATGTAAATCGGTATGGTTTGAGACATTAGCCGGAAGATAGCAGTTGGATCAAAAATCAGCTGCTGTACCTGAAATCGGATCATACTCTTGTTTGGTTTTGCTCTAAAGAAAAGGGGAAACTACGGTAATTCCACAGCTGCGAGGATGAACAAACATACATCTGCCCAACCCAGAATAGGAATGGGGTACAAGCCGTAATTAATGCCGAGATGGATCAATCAATCATCAAAAGTCCAGGTATGAACCAAAGCTCCAACCAAATGCATAATGAAAGAGCTGATAGAGAAAAATTGATCAAGACTTCCTGGGATATAACATAGTTGCTTCATGTCAAGTCACGCTCTTCCATATCGAAATAGAAGAGAACTCTGCAGAAAACCTTTATAACAAAAGACTTCAGAACAAGCTAAGCAGGAGTTAGCAACCTAGGCCTTGCAACAGGGTAAATCATGCTACCTTTCAGCCCTGTTTTAGAATAACATAAAATACCAGTCCTCATAGATTTCAGGGAGAGGGCGCATAAAGCTCAAAGCTGCAGAAGCAGGATAAAGATACACTTAGATCTATCCAGAAAGGGAAGTTCCCTCAAATACCCAGGGAATCCACCTGTGTATCATCAACAGAGACACCAATGTGGTATACTGCCAGTAGCCGCATGAGCAACTCACCAACTGATCCAAATTCAGGGAAGCTGAACAGTTCAGTTTGAAAGAAAAATCTCACCATCTTGCATCCCATATCTCAAGCCAAACATCTCTAATCCTAATCAAAAGTACCCACCAATCCAGGTTTACACCAGATCCCCTTCAAGATCAGACGCCAGGGGTAGGCATTAAGGAACTTGGCATGAACCCTTGCAAAGAGGCCCCCAGAAGAGTTCATCCTCACCCTATACTCATCACCACGCTTGAAGATCATAGTGAGAGGACTAACCCACAAAGAGTCCAACTTACAACCACAACTGCCCATACAGTTCTGGTAATATAAGACCTGATCTCCTAATTGGAACTCAGGGGCAGGGTAGCAGGAGGCATTAGAGGAAGACATCTATAAAGCCTGCATCTTATAGGTGGTTGAATAGGCAGTAGCTCCATTACCAATGGCTCAATCAACCAACCCTGGCACATGCTTCTCAGGATCAATCACCTCATCCAGTTCTACCCAGGTGTGGCCCAATATCAAGGGGGGTGAGCTCACTACTATAAATAATAGAAAAGGGGGAGAAGCCAGAAGTACAGAGTTTATTTGATGATAGGCAAGAAGCGCAGCTGGGATGTAGAGATCCTAATCAGAGGTGCCTGGATATTTCAGTTGGTGCATGATTAATACTAGCCTTGAACCAACTCATCCTATGGCCCCATTAGTATCCAAGTTATCTAGGGCAGAGAAAGGCTGACAAGTGACCATGGGCTCAACCATAGATGTGATAAGTCTAGCATTGAAGCTTGTTCCACTTTTCAAAGGCTGGACCTGGGGGCATCCATGTTAATAAAACCCATTGGCAATAAAAGCTGAGCATCAGTCTTAAGGTGATGCCTTTAGCAGCTCCAGCCTCCATCCGCTTGCTAAGGTGGACCCTGGCAATTACAATGAAGCAACTGCCAGAACAGGAACAGTGCAAGGGTCCTAACGCATCCCCATCAACCGTATGGGAAGCATGCCTGGGAAACGCTGGCTTGGATTCATGCTAGGTGGGGCAAGCTGGTTGAATTTCACCTGTATGGCATGACGCCACGACATCCAGGATCAGGGCTGATATCCTTTCCTGGTAGAAAGACTGCCCAACCAACCATGGGTTGTAGCAATCCCCCCACCACCAGTACCTAGGTGGTCTTGCCAGACCATTGAGACTCTGAGGCTAGGGCACGCAAAAGGCAGATGTAGGTCCCAAATCTTCTTGAACTGTTAGGTTGCCTTTGATATAAGTGGCCTTGGCCAGCCTATTTACAGCAACCTGGGCTGGCCTGGTTTCATCATCCCATGCACAAGGATCCCCAATACCCTCATATGGTTGGCCAGCTTCTGCCGGATGGATTGACAAGGTAGGCATGTGCAGCAGCCTGTCAGCTCTCTGATGCTAGACCCCTGGGGGTGGGCTATAGTGAAGCTGTAGCCCTGGAGGCGTTGAGCCGTCAGGATAGCTGCCCTTCAGGTCCTTCCTATCTTTGCCGCCAGCAGCGGGAGGAACAATCAGTAACCACAGAAAAATGGTCTAGTAGATGTGGTAGAAGGACTATTTCATGGATGTACCGTGGCTATGGGCTCCTTCTCTGTAGCACTAAAACTCTTATTGTGTTGACTTGGGGCGTGAGAGGAGTACGCTACCGGCTGATCTACCCCCTTGCCATCCAACTTTGCTAGGATGGCGCCTACACCGGCCCCTACCTGCATGGGTATAGGAGGGTAGTCCCTTGCTGTAGTTGGGGTAGACCTGGATTAGAGCCGCTTTGAGATCCTGTCCCAGCGCCTCAGAATCCTGCTGTTGACTGTCAGCCCATTTGAAGAGGACCCCTCAAAGTTGTTGCCTTGGGGGTCCCTGGAGCTCAGGGAAACTTTGGATGAGCTGAAGGGAGTATACCATCATCCTCAAAAGCACCTGAACCTCTCTTGGCTGGTGGGGGGAGAATATCATTGATGGCTGCAGTTGTCTTGGCTGTAGGGTGGATGCCTATCAGGGTGACTTTTTGGCCTAAGAGCTCCAATCCCCCTTTGAGAAAGGGACACTTGAAAGGG